>CM025851.1:1554306-1694306 GCA_003952965.2 Morella rubra
CCTATGAGGGTCTTATCAGCGGCGTTCACAAGAAGAGAAAACCTCAGGAGTTCAAATGGAACAAGAACCAAAAGCTCCGCCTCACGTTCTCATCTTTCCTCTTCCAGCACAGGGACATGTCAACTCCATGCTCAAGCTAGCCGAGCTTCTTGCCCTTGCCGGCCTCCACCTCACCTTCCTCAACAGCGATTATATCCACGACCGCCTTGTCCGTCACACAGACATCCTAGCCCGTTTCGCCGGCTTTCCTGGATTCCAATTCAAGACCATCTCCGACGGCCTTCCGCCCGACCTCCCACGAGACGGTGAGCACTTCATGGAGTTGTTTTCGGCCTTGAAATCGGTGACTAAGCCACTGTTTAGAGAGATGCTGATTTCGGGTCAATTGGATTCACTTAGTACTGGAGGGTCAGCGACTTGCATGATAGTGGATGGGATCTTGAGCTTTCCTATTGACGTGGGTAATGACCTCGGCATTCCGGTCATCCATTTCCGTACAATCAGTGCCTGCTCCTTCTGGGCTTACTTCTCTGTTCCTGATATGATTGAAGCCGGAGAGCTTCCCATTAGAGGTATGTTCCCATTACTTCTCTGGGTAATGACTGCTCGAATTAAAGGGGAAAAGATTCCATTATCAGTCGGATTTAATAAAACAAATTCAAACTGAGATCAACCTCATTCTATGAAGTGAGATAAAATTACTTTATTTAAAATCAGTGATGACTTATTGTGGTTAAATGAGGTTGCCAGTTTTAAATAATTGAATTTGTTATTTTAATCATAATCAGTATTTATAAGAATTTAGAATTTTGGCTCTTTATAACGGAATCTTTTTCCCGATTTAAAGGATGAAATTACATTTATTGAACACAAGATTTAACTAGCATGCTGCATGCTATACGTTGGAGTGGGTCACTTGAATAATTACATCGATGTTAGTTAAAAGAGTGAACGATTGATAAAATAAAGTTAGTACTGCGTAAAGAGTTTTGTTTGTGTCATAGTACTTTAATTAGTCATCTAATATGTAGTAACACTAACACGCCTATTAACTTCGATTGAGAAAAACAAAGTAGCTAGTCAAATTTACAAATTTTTGTACCAATCTTTGTACTAATTATACAATTAAACGCTAACTGGGTGTATGACGATTAAGCACGGCAGGCAATGAAGACATGGATCGTCTCATATCCAAGGTGCCAGGCATGGAAAATTTTCTCCGTTGCCGAGACCTCCCCAGTTTTTGCCGAGTTAGAAACATGACGGACCAGAATCTCCAACTCGTTGCAGACGAGACCAGACAATCTCCTCGAGCTCATGCGCTCATACTCAACACGTTTGAAGACCTAGAAGGACCTGTACTCTCCCATATACGCACTCAGTGTCCCAAAATCTATACCATTGGTCCACTTCACGCGCTCTTGAAAAAAAAACTTGGATCCAGAAAGAGCCCAATGCAGTCGCAGTCTTCTAACAGCCTCTTCGAAGTGGACAGGAGCTGCATGGAGTGGCTCGACGCTCAGCCATCTAAGTCCGTAATTTACGTGAGCTTTGGAAGCATTACAACGATGACAGAGGACGAATTCACGGAGCTTCGGCATGGCCTGATTGCTAGTAAGAAGCGATTCTTGTGGGTCATACGGCCGGAAACGGTGACTGGTGAACATGGCGGAGGTCAGATTGCGGCAGAGCTGGTTAAGCTGACCAAGGGGACGGGGTATGTGGTGGGCTGGGCCCCACAAGAGGAAGTCCTAGCCCACCCCGCCATAGGTGGGTTTTTGACCCACAGTGGATGGAACTCAACCTTAGAGAGCATAGTGGCTGGGGTGCCCATGATTTGCTGGCCGTACTTTGCCGATCAGCAAACGAATAGTAGGTTCGTGAGTGAGGTATGGAAGCTTGGAATGGACATGAAGGATGTGTGTGATCGGGTTACTGTGGAAAAGATGGTGAATGAGCTGATGATGGAGAGGAGGGAGGAGATTATGAAATCAGCGGTTGAGATGGCTAGGTTGGCAAGAAAAAGTGTCAATGAAGGTGGGTCCTCTTACTGCAATTTTGATCGTTTGATCGGAGATATAAGGCTGATGAGCAAGGGTGGAAGAAAAGTATCTCCCATCCTAGACTAGACTAGACAAAAATTAGAACCACTGTGTGGATCATGATTGAAAATTTAATAAAGGCGCGCGACATTTTTTGTTCTCTTGTAAGTTGCGTATCTCATAATTTTTAATTTATATTACGCCTCATATAGCAAAAGTTAAATTGGACCTCATAATTTGAATTTCTTTTTTAAAATTTCATACATTTTAAAACACATCAATCCTTCCGTATAGATATGGATATGGGATTTGAGCTGCAGTGCTTAATTCAAGACACCCGCACTAGACAGAAGCTACATTAGAGACACCTACCGTCGTTAGACCGAACCAAAGTTTAAGCTGACGTCATTGAAAGAATTTTAATTATTTGAATATGTTATTAATCCATATTCTTTCTTAGTAAATGGAAACCAATAGTTATGAGATTCAATTGAAATGGGTGAAAGATACAATAAAACATTAGACACAGCTTAGTACTTCTTCCTTAGGTAAGTAAAAGGCTAGAAGGAAGATATGTGACTAATCAAGCTCTCTAGGGCTCGATACGAACCCCCTTGCCTGAGAGAAAGATCCACCTTTTCCTTCAAATTCATTACTCGGTCTCTCATCTCATGGCCTTCACTATCCACCATTAGCCTTCTAATCGCCCTCTCTATCTCCCCACTCTCCAGCCTGTTCTCCAAATGCACCCCAATTTTCCATACATCGGTCACGTATCTTGCATTCACCTTTTGGTCACCATGACAAGGCAAACAAATCATGGGAACACCTTCACATATGCTCTCGAATGTCGAATTCCATCCATTGTGAGTACAAAATCCCCCGGTGGCAGGGTGAGCCAGCACTTCCTGTTGCGGAGCCCATTTAACAATGTGTCCCCTCCCTTCGATCGTCTCTAGGAACCCGTTCGGCAATGTTTCAAGCCACTCAGAACCACGGACTAGCCCAGGTCTGACCACCCACAAGAAGGGCTGCTTGCTCTTGGCTAGCCCCCAAGCCATCGCTTCAAATTGTGTTTCGTCGAAAGCTGCAAGACTCCCAAAGCTCACGTAGAGTACGGATTTAGGTGCTTGTGTACTTAGCCAGGAAAGACAACTTCGGTCTTCTGTTAGTAAGCTACCTGTTGAGGCTGGAAAATACCTATGAAGTGGACCTACGGGAAACACGGGGATGGGAAACTCCTGGCCGAATGTGATCAATTCAGATTGCTCAAGTTCTTCAAACGTGTTCCAAATAAGCCCCGAGGAAACCTTGATATCTTTGAATATGCAAGAAAATAGTCGATACAAGTCCTCCGGATCGCGCGAGTCAATCAATGGTAAATCTTTGGCTTTAAGTGGTGACAGATTTGGCACGGGTTCCTCTAATTGAGACTCTGAAAATTAGAGCAGAATAAATTAAATTCAGTTATCTTTTGAAAGAAGTCAATCCCACGAAAATGTTTTGTGCTGGAAACAACAAGAGCAAGCACCACACACGCAGAGTATACGCACCTTCTATGGGGAAGTAACCCCTTTCCCGCAGTACTGGAAGGGTGGCGTAAGCGAAAAACGAAAAGACGCTACTGGTCCGTAACACGATCCTTGGGAGCTTGAAGCTATCGGCAACAGCTTGTGTGAAGTGCCAGTCGGCATCAGTAATTATACAAGCGACGGGTTCCTCCAAAGAATCTGACAACAACTTAGCTAAGCAATTCCGGAACGGCAAGACACAGTTGACATTAAGGACTGTGACTAATGCAATGACATCTGCAGTGGACGCTTCGCTTTCCGATAAGCCATCAGAGATTGAAATGAAGGAGAAGTTGGGGTGCTTGGAAGAGCTGGGAGAATTAAAGCGGGTGTGAATAATGGTGATGGCAAAGCCTTTGGAACAGAGGATGTTAGCAAGCTGAAGCATGGGGCTAATATGGCCTTGCAAAGGCAGGGGGAAGAGAACCACTCGGCGGCCCTTCCTGTGTTTCGTGGCTCCGTTGTCTCTTGGGTTCTCCATGGAGCTTGTTTTCTGCGCTTTGCATCTCAATGCCCACCTTATATAGTACGCGACCCGCTGGGATCAAATTGCGTCCTATAGTGTATTAGGAATTAAACAAATTAATAAGAACCAAAAGACAAAAAAAGTTAACCTCAAGCAACACTTACGAAGTAAAATGAAGTGACAAGGACAGGTTTCTAAGGCTATGATTAACGGTTTCTCACATGCACACGTACTTTTTACAACTTTGTTGGACAAAGAAAAGGCATATCGGTTGCCCATAATTTTTTCCTAGGAAAAATAAATAAATAAAAAGACCAGTTCATAGCTAGCCTTCACAGAAAGGGAAGGGCAGCCAGTGAGGTTCAATTTGATCGATGTAAATTGAAAACTATCTCAACAGATGACAAATTGAAACAATTAACAAGGACTTTATCACCGTTCTTCTCCTATTAGCTAAATATTGTTTTTTTTTTTCTAATTTATTAGCTAAATAAAATGTAGAAATTTTTTACCTCTTCTCTAAACTGGAAATGGGTATATGCGTCTTCTGATCTTCAAGGATGATGTAATTGCTTACGCACTCAACAAACTCCACTGAGAAGCTCTTGTCTCCCCTCATTCGCAAGCTTGCACAGGTGTCAAGATTCCTGATATAAAGTCTTACAGTTTTCTTCTGGGTCGGGCGGTGGGCCATCAGACTCAGCTATTTTGTATTTTTTTTTAGAAAATGTACAGCTTAATCTCTAAGTTTTTCCCTTTAGCGATTCGATCCTTAAAAAATAAATTTTAATAAATTATTCTCTAAATTATTATCATTTGACAAAACTATCTTTCGTCAGGGTTTCATGTGATTTTTTAACGAAAGAACGTTCTACGCTGACAGACCATACCAGCAGACCAGACCAGCGTGGAACGTTCTCCCGTTAAAAAATCACACAGAATCTTGACAGAAGGATAATTTTGTTAAATAATAATAATTTGAGGAGTAATTTGTTAGTTAGCAACTATAGGGAAAGGAGAAAGGGCGAAGACTACTATGGCTAAGGGAGGCACCAACAAATTGTGAGCCCCCACGCGCACGTTCTTTGAAGCGGACAGTAGCTGGATCTGATTGTTATTTAGTGGTTGGGCCTTACAAGAGAAGTCGTAGCCCACTGGGCCGTGGTGGGTTTTTAACCCGAGGTGGGCCGAGCCCGACTCGGAGCCTTGATTGTGAAAATATAGCAAGCAAATGAACGTGGCTCACGTATGGTTCTCGTAACTTGAAAAAAGAAAATTCGAAAGGATTAGAATGATGAGATATAACTTATCAAGTTCTCTAGAGCCCGGTACGAAGAACCCCCTTTTCTAAAACAATTATCAACCTTTTCCTTCAAATGCATTATTCTCTTCCTCGTCTCCTTCCCATCTGACTCCACCATCAGTCTTCTAATTGCCCTCTCTATCTCCCCTCTTTCTAGCTTTCTCTCCAAATGCACCCCAACTCTCCAGACATGGCTCACGTATCTAGCATTCACCATTTGGTCGCCGAAACAGGGCAGACAAATCATGGGAACTCCTTCACATATGCTCTCCAAAGTGGAATTCCACCCGCTGTGCGTCCAAAATCCCCCGGTGGCAGGATGGGCTAGTACTTTTTCTTGAGGAGCCCATTTCACAATGTGGCACCTCCCATCCAAATTTTCTAAGAACCCATTTGGCAATGGTTCAAGCCATTCTGAGCCTCGGACTAACCCAGGTCGAACCACCCACAAGAACGGCTGCTTGCTGTCCGCTAATCCCCAAGCTATTTCCAAAAATTCAGCTTCGTTTATTGCCGCAACGCTACCAAAGCTCACATAGATGACAGATTTAGATGCTTGACTGTTTAACCAGGAAATTGAGCTCTGGTCCTGTGCTAGTAAGCTACTTGAAGAGGCTGGAAAATACTTATTGAATGGGCCTACGGGAAAGATTGGAATACGAAATTCCTGTCGACACCTCGCCATTTCAAACTGTTCAAGGTCCTCAAAGGAGTTCAAAATCAGCCCAGAGGAGGCCTTTGTTTCTTTTACCATGCGAGACAATAGTTGGTAAAGGTCCTCTGCATTGCGTGTGTCAATCACTGGAAGATCTTTGACTTTTAGTGGTGGAAGCTCTTGCACGGGTTCCTCTAATCGAGATTCTGACAAATGAACGGAAAAAAGAAACACTAGGATCAGCATTAACGATTTGCTCCCCTGTTTATTGATCCATTGGTGCATAGACGAGAGTCCGAAACAAACAGATTAATTTGCAGCTAATGAATAGACGTACTTTTTAACCTTAATGGTTACATTGCTTCCTTTGTCCAATTGTCAATGATCTTTCTATAAATAGATTATAATTTATACCTTGTATGGGGAGGTAGCCCTTTTCAGGTAGAAATGGCAAGGCGGCAAAAGCGAGAAACGAAGAGACACTGCTGGTCCGCAACACCAGTCGTCTTATCTCGAGAGCTTCAGCCACAGCTCGAGTGAAGTGCCAGATTGCATCTGTGATTAAGCAGGCAACGGGCTCCTTCGAGACATCAGCTAACGACTTGGCCAAGCAATCACGAAACGGCGCGACACAACTGACATTAAGAAGTGTGTGGAAGGCTATGACATCTGCAGTGGAAGCTTCGGTTTCCAACAGGCCATCAGGGATGGAATGGAAGGTGAAGTGAGGGTAGTTAATATGGTTGGGAGGGTTGAATTGGGTGTGGATGATGGTGATAGAAAAACCTCTCGTGTAGAGGATGTTTGCGAGCTGAAGCAAGGGGTTTATATGGCCTTGCAAGGGCACCGGGAAAAGTATTAGTCGGCGGCCTTTTCTATTTTGCATATGAGTTTCTCTTGGATTCTCCATGGAACTCTCTTCCCCTGCTCGCTTTGCGATACCTCACTTTTTAACTTTAACGGCAGAAATTGCAAGAGTTTTCTGATGTACAAGTATCATCAATTTTGATTTTTCTGCATACTCCCAAGTATAAATGTGTTTGACAGCCTGTAATGTCGGATGACGAAAAACACACGTGCACACTTAACATACAAATGTTTTACCGGCAGGGAGCCTTTGTGTTAGATGCAACAATACAATTATTATGGGTGTCGTTTTTTACAAAGAGAATCGAAAACCATATTTTAAAGATCAACATCTAACGTATTATCTTCCCAATTAAATAAGTACTGGATTAAATTGAAATTAAACAGAGAAAGCATAAAATTTTGAACTATGTAGACTCGGGACCACCGTTGCCCACTTGCCCAAGCATATTTATTGGTGTCACATAACTTGGACCATCATTGCCCATGTGCACTAGCATCTTATTGGTTTCTGTAAACCTTAGGAAGTTGGGAACCATTATCCCAAATTTTGCAATTGTTTAAACGATGCTTAAACAAAACAATAAAAAGACAATCTTTTAAAGGAACTCTTGGATGTTTACGATAACAAAAGAGCAATAGTCATAAGACTAGCACAAGACAACCGACAGAAACCTTACAAAAGCCAGAACCATATAAGCCCAGAGCCCGAGAGGATGTCACTCAGATTTGAAGACGAATGATTCTAGTTTGGAAATGTGACCAACCAAGGTGTCCAAGGATTGGCATGAAGTGCCACCTTGTTGCAAGCAAAGATTTGCCTTCTCCTTTAACTCTGAAATTCTTTCTCTAATCTCCCTCCCTTCTTCCTCCCCCATTAATCTTCTAATAGTCCTCTCTATCTCCTCCCTCTTCAGCCCACTCTCCAGCTGCAGCCCAACCTTCCAAACATCGGTAACATACTTAGCATTCACAGTTTGGTCACTGAAACAAGGCATACAAATCATAGGGACCCCCTCACAGATACTCTCCACTGTTGAATTCCAACCATTGTGTGTCCAAAATGCGCCCACGGCAGGATGGGCCAACACTTCCTGCTGGGGTGCCCATTTGATGATGTGGCCCCTTCCATTCAAAGTCTCTAGGAATTCACTTGGCAAAGATTCAAGCCATTCCGAGCCACGGACTAATCCAGGTCGAACCACCCACAAAAACGGTTGCTTGCAATTGGCTAGTCCCCAAGCTATCTCCAGGAATTCGGCTTCACTCAAGGCCGCTAGGCTCCCAAAGCTTGCATATATTACGGATCTAGGTGCTTGCTTGTTTAGCCAGGAAATGGAACTTTCGTCCGGGGTTAATAAGCTACTTGAAGAAGAGGGTAAGAAGTATTTGTGAAATGGGCCTATTGGGAAGAATGGAATAGAAAAGTGTCGGCGGATAGTGGCCAGTGCAGGCTGTTCGAGGTCGTCAAAGGAGTTCCAAATGAGTCCTGAAGAGGCTTTCGTTTCATTAACCAGGCCAGCTACGAGTTCATAAAACACCTCTGGATCCTCGGTATTGATCACGGGAAGGTCTTTGACTTTCAGAGGTGCAAAATCTGCCACCGGCTCTTCTAATTGAGATTCTTATTTTGAAAAAGAAAAATGATCAGTACTGTGGATTATACAATAAAAATCGACATTCGCAAGAATCACAAAGTCGCGCTAATGTGTGTATAAAACTTAGCAACCAGAATATTTCCTCTAGCGCAATCAAAGTAGCTACATTAGGCAACGGCTGATGTTCAGGCTAGCATTGGAAGACCCATTAAGACCACATTCCAAGTTTTTCTCACCTCTAGGATCCTACATATGTAACAAGGGGAAAAGTTCTGAGTACCTTGTATGGGGAGGTATCCTTTTTCCATGAGAAGTGGAAATGCAGCGAAAACAACGAAGGAAGAAACCCCACCAGTCCGTAAAACAATCCTCGGGAGCTTAAGGCTATCAGCAACGGCTTGAGAGAAGTAAAAGAGAGCATCTGAAATGAGGCAAGAAATAGGCTCCTCTGACACATCGGCTAATAGTTTGATCAAGCAGTCCCGGAAAGGCGCTACACATCTGGTGTTGAGGAGTTTGACAAGGGCTACAATATCTGCCATAGAGGCTTCGCTTTCCGACAAGCCATCGGTGACGGAGTGGAAGGTGAAGTTGGGGTAATTTGAAGGGTTGGGAGAGTTGAAGCTTGTGTGGACGATGGTGATGGAGAAGCCTTTGGAGTGGAGGATGTCTGCAAGCTGAAGCATGGGGTTTATGTGGCCTTGGAACGGAATTGGAAAGAGAACCAATCTGCGGCCCTTCCTCCGCACCATCTGTGTGTCTATTTGGTTCTCCATAAAGCTTCTTTTCTACCGAACCGCTGGTGTGGGAGAGTTATCCTTGGTTTCCCTGCTCTTGACCCAGTTCTTCGCACTAACCAGTCACTGGAGAATATAATACTACTTATATTTACGCAAACGGAGCATGATGTGCCAGCCTTCATTTGTTTTATCGATTGATTTGAGTAGGCAAATAGAAATTGGAGAGAAATAATTTATCTAAGATCCTATCGACGTCTGCGAACATTTAGGCAGACCCGTGCGCTGCTGCATGCATATTTTCGGAAGGGGTGAATATGTACTTTTTTTTTTTTTTTGGTTAAATTGGCAATATGTTCATTAGATTTATACCACGCTGACGATTTAGTTACTAGTTTTTATTTTTTCACTATATGGTCACTCAATCCATACCCTCTTGACGATTTGGTCCTGCCGTCAAACTTCCGTCAATCTATTCAACGGAATGCTCTGCCACGTCAGCTTTTTAACACGTCAGCGCCACACGTCAGCCAGATTAACACATCAACCAAAATCCTTAAGCAAAATATTGGATTTAGTCATGTAAATTAAAGGGAAATTGACAATATGATCACTAGGTTTATACCATGCTGACGATTTAGTCACTAAGTTTCATTTTTTTACATTATGGTCACTAAGTCCATACCTGTGTGACGATTTGGTCCTTCTGTCCATATTCCTGATTAGGTGATAAAAATGAGTTACATAAAGTGCTAAAATGCCTAAGTTATTATATATAAATGCCTAAGGTTACAAAGAGATTTTGAAAAGACTTGAAATTAATGTAAGTTGCATTTTTGTGCTTAAAAAGAATATAATAACCCATTATTTATCTTGGGTCAAATGAGACACTTACTTCATCCTTTGGGCTAGAATCTTTTAGGAACCTTTAATGTCAAGGCCTTTGAGGCCCATTCACTAACACTTTCACAATATACAGGAGGGCATTTCTTGTCCACAAAATTGAGCATTCACGTTAATTGAAAGGAGCTAAAGATTAAAAGGCAAATAAAGAAAAAAGAAAAGAGAAAGGATTCTGTTGTGATTTGGGGGAAGGACGTCGACCAGAGCATGGAGGAGATGAAAGGAGAGGGTGCTGCACGTGAAGAGGAGGAATGGAGCATGTGGAAAAAATGGGGAGCTGGCCACTTTTTTGATATAGTCTCTCGACCAGATGGAGAAAAGGGGTGGTTGTTTTTGCTGTATTTTTCTTTCCCTTTTCTCTCGAAACTCCTTGCTGCTGGATTTGATGGGTTTCTAAGTAACAAAAACTTGAGTTTTGGTTTTATCTAGCATCGATTCGAGGTTGTAAATTGATGGAGATGTTCTATTTTCAATTTCATTGTCGTTCATCATTTAGAGAGACGATTTTCGTTTGAAAACTGTTGAAATTCTTGAAATGAGTATTTTGTAGACTCTTGGCATAATCTACTCCGTTTATGGGAAAGATTTCATTCAGTCATTATTTGCCTAAAATCTCTCTTATGGATGATGAATCTATTCAATCTTTTTATAGTTTGTGGAGTTTAACCTCTTTTATTTTCTAGTTATTGAATCATTGATTAGAGAAGTAACTGAGTAATTTTAGGTCGATGATATTAATTTTAGATTGAGAATCGGTGCTGATAAAATCAAAGCTCAAGTGTCTTTTTAAATCTCTTTTCAGCATACTTTTATTTGTCCTCAAAAATTGCTTATGCGCTTTTGAATTGCCTTTGAATCTTGCATTTCTTTTCAATTAACGTAATTCCTTTCTTTTAGCTTTAGGATTCGTCTGTTACTTTTTGCCAATTTATTTTCCTGTTATTTCTTTTTTGTTTTTACTCTCTGTTTGTTGTTTACGTTAACATTGTGTTTCCTTTTTTTTTGTTTTCCCTTTCGTCTTTTCTTCATTTATTTCTATTTTACGTTAGCTTTTCCTTTTTCTTTCTTTTATTTTGTTTTGTTTTATTTTGTTTTTGTTTGTTTGTTTAGCCTTCTCTGTAACATTATTGTCCTTGTGAAAATCCATCTTGGGACTCAACCCTTGTTTACAACTTGACAACTCTTGCGCTTGAGAGTAATTCTTTTGTGAGCCAATCAATTCCCTCAATTCCCTCAATCCATTTAACGTAATTCAATGCCATGTCAGCCTTAAACACATCATACAGATTAACCACGAGATAAAATTATCATTTTATATGTAAAAAAATTAAAATTAAAATTAAAATTACTTTTCGATTAAATTCACGAAATTTTGTAAATAAAAATATGAAATATCTGAAATCAATAGTTGTTAAGTGAAATGTGATAAAAATAATACCTGAAAGTGACTCCCATAATTAAAGTGTGGTAAATGTATATATCATTTAATAAAAAGATAACAATCTAGAAGTAAAATTTATTGCATTGGCTCATGTCAATGTGGCATCAAAGACCGTCGATATTCAAGCAAAGCTCTACTAATATTAGCCCAAAAAAAAATATTTATTATAACCCACTACGATATTGGCAGAGCCCTGTGTGGATGTGACAAGAGCTAAAAAAGAAAGAAAAAAAATATATATATATATATATATATATATCATGATTTCCTTTCAAACAATACATGAATGGAAGGAGATATATGAAGAATTATCCCTTATGGGCATTAGTAAATTCTAAAGATGGTCATTTGTCTCATCTCTTATCATCTTTTCCATACCTCGAAGTCTAATTAATTTTCTTCTTTAGTGGGTTATGATCTACAGAATAAACTCAACCTCATCATCAGTCATGCTACCTTTGTTGATCCACTTGCAACAACTACCACATGATAATATCACTTCTTTTTAAGCAAGTGAATATAAATTTCCATTGCTTATATAAAAAAAAAAAAGAATATCAATTTTTATGAAGTAGAAATATATTATTACATTAGGGACAGAGCTAATGCCAATGGATTTATAGTATGAGCGTAAATGGAAGCTAGAGTCACTTATGTTTCCGAGTCAAAATTTTGGTTCATAAAATAATTTTTTTCTATTATTTTTTTTATTACAATAAATATAAAAATTCACTCATCATTTTTTTTAGATATAGTGACAGAATATGAATGGAAGGACCATATCGTCACACAGGTATGGACTTAGTGACCAAAATGTAAAAAAAGTAAACTTAGTGACTATTTTGTCAGTGGGTTATAAACCTAGTGATCAAATTTTCAATTTCCCTTAAATGACAAAACACAGCGTTTTATTTAATGATGATCTAACGTGGTTAATATGGTTGACGTATGGCGCTGGCGTGTTAAAAAACTGACGTGGCATGGCATTTTGTTAAATGAATTGACGGAGATTTGACGGCAGGACCAAATCGTCACGAGGGTATGGATTGAGTGATTATATAAAAAAAAAAAAAATGAAACTTAGTGACTAAATCGTCTATAAACTTAGTGACCATATTGCCAATTTTCCTCTCTCTTTTTTTCTTTCTAAATAGTGAATATGTACTTGGGCTATTCAAAGCGCACATGCAAAACTAATGGCCCTAAGTCCATTGCCTGACTATTGGGCTAACATGTTTCCAGCCCAGATAGACTGAGAGGTTTCATGCAAACTGGATTTTGCCTAACCATAAAATTCGGCCCATCAAATCGTATTTGTCATTATTATCGTATAAGGGAAGGGTTCCCAATTGCTCCCCTGGACACATCAGTAGCATTCATTATACAAACAGACAAAGCGACCAACATGATGGCAATTAGCACGCCACTCAGCTCCGAACATAATAGGCGGCATCAGCATGTCTGAAAGCGTACCTTTTTTGGCAGGTCTATCCAATTGAATCAAATAAAATTGAGTACAAGAGGACAGGTGTCACATTTATGAATTACGAGAACCTGTTTAGTCAACATTTCAGATTAATGCTCCGCCAAGAAAAAAGAAAAGCTAATTTGAAAGAAGAAAAATAGAAAGGAGCAAATACAAGGTTAAGGGTTTCCTTCTTTATGAGTCTTTTAGAGTAATTTCAAAATAAAATTCGTGAATATTAATAATCTCTTTTGGACTAACTTTTGCACCCAAAAAAAAAAAAGAAGCAAGGTCCAGTTCTGACGGAAGACCCGGAAGAATAAAGAACTGCCACTGGACCCAAGAGAACGTGATTGACGGCTGGCTATGGGCCTGCAATCAAGATAGCTTCAGCCCCAACCAAACAACATGAATATTTGAAAAGAGAAGTTACGGAGTAGAAAATGAAAGTACTCACGTATGATGTCATATGTTTCTCCCCTCCACGTGCTTACAACTCATCCAGCACCTATGCCACCTCCATTTCATTGGGTTTTTTTGTTCTCTAACCTCTCTTTTGCTTGTAAGCCGGTTTCTATGGACAATGAACAATTTATTAGGCTCTTCTTTTCTCATATCAATTAGAAGGTAATTATTACTTTGAAAAGGTCAAAAAAAAAGTTTTTGTTTGGAATCATCAGTGTCACGATCAGAAGCTCACCTTGGAAGGAAATACTTTCGTTGAATTTTTGAAGGTGAAAACTAATGCTATCTTTTTTCCCATAAATTTGTTTTGAGGGGGAAAAGTAAAAAAAGAAGAACATCTCGTATGTAAACCCTCCTCTCACGTCAACATGAACTATATCTGCATATGTCGAATAAATGTATATATATTACTTAGCAAAAAAAATAAATAAATTTATATATTAGCAGTAGCACTGTCTGTATCAGAACATTTTAGAAAAAGGGAGAGGAATGGTCGAGTCAAACCTCACATAATCGACGGGACCAAATTACACCCACCGACGCTGTCTCCGGTCACTTCTTGAATAAAAATAAGCGGGAAACGCGACGGGAGCTGTGTTCTACGAAAGGGATCCAAATTCCAAATCTTCCCGATTCTTAAAGGCCCACCAAGATCACCTAAAATCCGTACGGTAAACTTCATCCTTAAAACCCATATAATATGTCACGGTCCATTTTTGTTATCTCCGTTGTCCTCATCACCAATGCTTCACGCTTAAGGAATTCCACCATCTCCCTAAACTTCCCTTTTCCCCTTTCTGTTCTAAAGCTTTTTTAAAAGAGAAAAGAATCATACTCCACTAACCCGCAGACACCCTTAATTTTTGGGATAAGATAGAGTAATGCCTTGTTTGTCCCTAGTTTGAGCAAGAGAAATGTAGGCAAAGATCTAGATAATCAAGGATTAGTGCAAGCCTAAGGGAAAGCCTAATCATGCTGAGCATACCTAGGTTTGCTCTCTGATGGTTGGACTTGATTATTCAATTAATATTCTACAAATTTCTGCAATGGTCAAAGCTTGCCACGCACGTCCGGCGGCTCTTTTAGTTCAAGGCAAAAGATTAAACACAAGTTGAAATCGTTAGATTCACAATGCCAGGCACCAAAGAAGGGCCGGGCGGCCGGCTTGAGTAAACCCTGGATTTCCGGTGCAGAACTTAAGAGCGAAAAACATCTGAGGAATTGGAGGTGCAGAACTTAAGAGCGTTCTTATTACTAAAATCTTACCCATCAGGGGATATTACAAAGAGGTTCGTGGATCTACTCATCGATAACCTCATTCCACCCAATCCCAAACTAGATATACCCCCACAATTTTTAGCCTTCAAACCCATGGAACAAATTTACCCCACTTATTACAAGAAGATAACACACATCCTATCCACTACTATTCCTTCTGGTCCTGTTTCGGCTAAAGCATAGCACACAAAAGCTGCAATCTCCACAAAAAAAGAACTGAATCTTTTTTATTGCGATGGAACGACTACGTACCCTCGCATTCTCGAATTCCCTTGGCTTATACATTCAAAATACCCATATCCTACCACAAACTTTCTACTTCTATACTACTGCTTTCTGTGTCCAACAAAACAAAGCCTATAAAGGAGAATGGGGACTATTGCAGGGTGTCAATATGTCCATTCTTGAGGCAGACGTATTTCATGACTTAGAGACCCCACTGGGCGTAAATTTCCCCTTTGTTGCGTTAAGAGGCCATTCCCCCGAACCATGACGGCATCTGCAGTAAATACGCAAGAGTTCAGAACAGCCAGAACGAACAAATCCGCAAGATAATGGCTTCTTCTACAGAAGACTTGTCTAGAAAATTGCCTTACCTTGGTCAGAGGCAAAGCAAGCATTCAAGCGGACCTGAGCGTGACCGCTCATGTCATCAAGGTTCAAGTTCAGCGCCTGGACAACCTTGGCCGGGACTATAACTGTTGGACAGCCTATGAAAGAGAAACAATTACAAAATAAGTACCAAAGAAAAGGCGAAGAAGTGATCCCAATCAAAAATACATGAATCTCACAAAATCTATTCTAGTGTTTTACTTGTTTTCTTACGAATGTCCGGCGCACTGCTATATCTTCGAGGCAAGAACACCCCCGTTCCATTGCACTCTCTCCTCGCACCAGATCCACCGGGCAAAACAGGTCGCCTACCCAAACCATTTTGTCGTGGCTGTTGACTTTGCTGTGGAGCTTGTATTGACGGCCACGCTGATTGGGGCACAAACAGAGGACGGCCACATCTTCCATTCTCGAAACAATCACTTCTCCCCCTAGCCTGGATCGGATGTTCATGCCGGTTCTGCTGAGTTGACCAGCCATCCTTGACTTGCTGCTGTTTCAACCAAATGGAAGCCGCGCGCTGTGTCTTTAGCATCTGGTCTTGCCTTACATGCTGAAACTGCAACAGCAACAACCCACGAGGATTATAATGGGAACAAAATAATTTAAGAAGCCTATTTCCCCAGAAACCCTTCTCATTATTCTCGGAAGCCAAACAGAGGATAAGCCCTCTTGTCCCCCAAATAACTGTTTGAAGGATTCTAAGACAGCTCACCTGAGCAGTCTCTGGGAGAGTGTGACTGAGAGACTGGTTGGAGTACACCCCAAAGTTGCAGCCCTTCGCCGCGGACGGCGTTGAACTTTTAAGAGGGGGGAGAAGTACTCTGTTCTGGTAGTTGTACTTCAGCGATTCATCACTCATCTTCAACCTAGCAACTTGCCCAGCCGCCGCGAAAATGAGATCCCAGGTGTTGTTGTCATTACCAAACGGCGTCGTTGGAGGCGATGGGCCTTGAGAAGGACAGTTGGGGCTTCCATTGCTCGAACCCCCACTGCGACCAGACCAGCTCCCGATTCCGCTAAGAGTCGACTGAGGCGACCCGGCCAGTACCCTCTTAGGAGACGAAGAAGTGCGTATCACAACCCGGTTCGGGGAAACAAAGAGATGAGTCTAACAATTTGTTCAGGAAAAAGAAGAGTACTTACCTCGGGCTTGTTAGGAAGGAGACTTGGAGCAGTAAGTTTCTGAGTCTCTTGAAGCGAGGACTGAGTCAGGCGGCGAGTCAGCCCGGCGAAGAAATCGTCCTCGTCGCTACTCTCGGTCTCAGTGGAACCGGCCACGGACCCAACCGGCGAGCAGAGAGAGGAGTTAGGACCAAATGCATCAAACTCGTACGGAAACTCGGAGGGAAAGCTGAATCTCGGTCCGCTTCTGTTGAAGACGTTTTCTTTTTCCATGTCTAGGTCGTTGTTGCTAATAAACTGCAAAGGAGGCCAGACCTCGGTTTCTCGTGCAGACTCGGCCATGCAAAGCCAAGAAGAAATATATAACAGGGAGTGAAGAAGACAGAGGACCTAGATCGGGACCTGTGGTGGTGATGAGAAATGAAATGGGCTGAGGGTGTTGCTGGCTGGGGAAGATTTAATAATAACCTAGCCGAGTTTGCTGGGTTTGCAGGGTGAGGGACCCAACGAAAGAAGGAAAAGTAAAAAAAATCAAAGAGCGATGTGTCAGGGGAGAGAGAATAGTGGAGGAAGAGGGAGAGAGAGAGAGAGAGAAGAGGGGCGAGGTAGAGAATGTGGAAGACAAACTGCTTTTATTAAGGTTTCAGGGTGTCTTTGGAGACAAAGTTCAAAAAAAAATATGAACAAGAGAGAGGGAGAGATGGGGGGGCCTAAAATGTGATAACAACTGGAAGAAAGGGCCCAGTGGTTGGAGACATTTGTTCTTGTACACAACCCACCTGCCATTTGCCTAAATTTGCGCACTGGCAGATTCCTAATAATGGATTACTGTACGTTAACATATCATTGGCATAGAGGATTTGGGGGTGTTTTTACCGGCTAATATACTTATTATTACTCTAGATTCTCTTTCTTCCTCTTTCTGTTTGAATTTGTTTCCAAATTATGCACCTCTAAAGGCCTTTTATTGCTTCCAGCTTTTAACCCATACCTTTTGTCAGTTTATTCACTTCGGATAACTCTTTGTTTTCACCCCCTCTCGTTTCTCGTGCTCTCAATTTTTATTTTTTATTTTTGGTTTTTCCCATTTGTATTCAAACGAGACTTCTCTTTTGTAGTTGGCACCTGCAATTCAGTTTGGTACGTGTTCGGACATGCTGACAAGGAATACAGATTAAATATTTTACCCATCTTTCTATAAGCTTCGGAAAACGAAACTTAAATAAAGTGAGGTTAATGAATACCGGGGATTATCCAGCAACGGAAAAAAAATTGGACATGAACCATCACCTAATTGATGGCGTGGATTAAATTTTTTAAAATTTCATAATTGTAGCTATTATTTTAAATATTTGCACTGATTGTCCATCATGAGATCTATTCCCTACGAGAACTATTTAAAATGATTCACTTGTTTGTACTCTGAAACTATAAACGACATCGCATGGGGCCAATCCAAGCATTCATGGAACTAATGGAAATTGCAAAGTGGTCAGATTTCGAGTTTAATATCTTAAAAAAGCAACACAGTGGGCATCCATTACCAATTGTTATTCTACGTGGAAATTGTATCCCGTTAAAAATGCTTTTCTATGAGCTTATCTAGAGAACGCCGTAGTATTAAGCAGCGTGACAGGGTTCACGAATAAAGTTAATTAATTGCAGGTATACATAAACACCCATATGATATACCCAATTATAACGAAGAACGTGCAAATTTTTTTCTTCCAAGCTTAAGTCGTGCGGCACTACTTTTAATGGATTAACATGAAGAACAGAACTGTGTGGCCTTCCAATTCTTTTTGGTCTTTTCAATTAGACAAGTTATATAACTTCGTGCCAAGAATGGATGCTAGTACAATTCCATGGTAAGGTACGGTCAGTCCAACATTAAATGATTGACCCTATATCCTATGTGTTGCACAACATTAAATTATGACACCTAACCGGCAAAACTAATATCTACGAGACACGTAACTCAAAATTCGCGGCTATATAGTTTTTAAATTTTTTAATTAATAAAGTCGATGATCTCACTGTCGCTCAGGGGTTAGTAATCGCTCCAAGTTTCCCGCTCGTAGTCAAAAGCTGTATTTTTGTACCTTCATATGGGAAGATAAAGATAGAGCGAGGAAAAATAATACCTCCAAGATCTAAGTCGTGTCGGGCTACTTTTAATGGATTAACAAGAACAGAACTGTGTAGAAAATTTCCGATCTTTTTAGTGAGCAGAATTAACTTAGGTCATGCAACCGAAGTGAGATTTTCAAGCTGAGCTTACGATGTCGTACCAAATATAATCAGTCGGACTCTGTAGATAATGGTAAATTCTATGATACGCTACAACATTAAATCTCACTTGTCGTGACACCTAACCGGCAAAACTAATATCTATCGCTCAAAAATCGCGGCTATATAGTTTTTAAATTTTTTCAATTAATAAAGTCTGATCTCACTGTCGCTCAGGGGTTAGTAATCGAGCTTTCCAATAAAGCAAAAGGCTGTCACCTTACATATGGGAAATAAAGATTTAGAGGAGGAAAAATAAGAGCCAAAATCTATAGTCTCAATTTTTGATCCAACTAGCAGTTGGTGCATAGCCAAATGCTCGAGCGAGCTTCCATAATAAATGAATTGATAAAGCTGTCAAATATTATTTTCTTGCTACTTGTGTCGGATGATAGAAATAAATAGTCGTTTATTCAGCTATACCAAGCATGTATATTGTATAAAGAAAGTAGTAGATCAAAATCTATATCTCAAAAAATGATTAAAAAAAAAAAATTTTCAAATTTTTCAAAAAAACTTAAATCACTTTTCACATTAACACGTCTCGATTTTAACAATAACTTTTTACAAATTTTTTTAAAAACTTTTTACCAATCCTAAAAAAATCTACACTACTTAAATGAAAAATAAAAACAAAAAAATTATTTTAAAATCTAAACCAAACATAGCTATCACCTTGCATCCATCAATTTCAAATTTCGTTTTGAACTCTTAGATTAACAATTTTGTCATGTTCAATCCTCACATTACATAAATTTATAAATATTCATCTTGATATAGGATTTAACCGTCAACATAGTAGTAACGAGTAACATATTTTTTTATAATTTTCAAGCATGTGAGCTTACTATAGGATGTACATTTATTCATTTTGATAGTAGATGGGATAAATATAATAAAATCTATATTTCATACCAATAAATAATATTTGATTGATAATTTAAAAGAAAAAATATAATACGAACATGAACTATTATTTTTTCACATTTATCACTTAGACAGCTAAAATGAATAGATGTTAGTTATTTAGTAAGATTATACAATTAAATATACAAAAATATATATACACTACTTGACTCGGTTTGTGTTTTTATTGTTTTTACTACCATAAAAAAAACAAGAAAAAGCATACTTGGATGTCTTATTCAACTAGTATACACCATTTTCATTAGCCAATTTACTTTTTCGAGTAAATTGATTTTACATGAAATCCACCTTTCATTCATTTTGTACAAGTAATGGAGAGGGTATTGGAGAGGATCCAATTCTCTTAATCTCTATCGCCAATTTAAAACGAGATATTGGTGAATGAAATCTCACATTGATTGGGAGGAGGAAATTCGTGGTGCCACAAGGTGAGACCATAGACTTAACTTCACATTTTCACAATAAGGCTATTTTTTGTAGGCTTTAAGTTCAGAGAAACAAAATCCTAGAAGCTTCAATTCAAAGCGAAAAATATATTGTTAAAAAAAAAAAAATAGTCGTAAGATAGGTTGTGGTGTCAAAAAGATGGATCTCTCGGAACGGTGGCGTCCTTGCGGAGAGGCAGGCAACAGGAAGAGTTATATGGTGCGGTGGCGTTTTGAAGAAGAGAGACGGCGTTTTTGTTTCTCTTAAGTTGATGGGAGACGAGACGTTACTCCCTTACTCTCCGTTAAATGAATAAACTGGTGTTTGATGGTATTCAGTGCATAGTTTGAAATATAGGTGACGTATTATAATTCTAGCCTTCATTTCAATTGGGTGACTGGAATTAAGAGAATTGGAACCGCTGGAGGATGTGATCTGAGATACTGGAGAGGATCCCGGTCGGTCAAAAAGAGGTCACACTATTCCTAGGCTTTTAGGCAATCCATATTGACGTGTCATTAATTAAAATAAAGGACACAATGAACCACCCAAAAAAAGGAGTTAAGACACAATCATCACCTCATTGCGTCATTACATCTGTTAGAACAAACTCCATCCACTAGTGCTTGTCCTTTTGCCTTAATCGACGTGATTAATACAATGGATCATGGCACTCTTTATTTTCCAACATTTCCAGATTCACAAATTTACCAGTGGTACAGTTCTCACGCTTATGAGCTTGTAAGTTTATAAATATTTGTTATGAAAAGATATAAATATTACAAATATATTTTATATAATTTGCGGTAATTTAAGCACCACAATTATTTGTATTTTTAATGATTGGCTGTCCATACATAGTCTTCTTAACTATTTAGCCATGTTCATGATATTTTTGGATATTTTTCAAATTGGACGTACAACTCGCGGGACTCTTATAAGCCAATGGCCAATGGCTTGTATTCTAGTTCGGGTATAGGGATGATTTATAGCCAAAAGAAGTTGTCGCTTCCGAACTGCAATACCGACAAAAAACTGATTAAATACATATTTCAAGGTTTCTGAAAATCGAAGATCCGACATAGTGCAGGGGCAAATCTGCGGCCGCTCTATATGGGACGAAACTATTACCACGAGTAGCAAAACCTCTAGTAATATTACAAAGCACAGATTTTGCCTGGCCTAATCTCCGAAACGCCAGCTAGTGAGAGAGAGAGAGAGAGAGTCTAGGCGACGACACAGAAAACCCGTGAATCATTCTGTTATCAGAGCATTTATCTGTTACATGCAATATCTTTGGCGACATATGGCAGCGTGGCACCACTACAGATTCGGCAGATTTAAAAGTTTTAAACCGTCGTCGGTCTTTTACCCACTCGAGCTACAGTCCAGTCCTCTCAGCCGTTTCTTTTAACGGCTGTTCCCTAAGCCATCGTTTACGTGACGGCGTGTCTTTCTTTTCGTTTTTCGGTAAGTAAACGGCGTGTCTTTCGATGAACCTAGAGGTTACGTCGTGAAATAGCCATAGCGAGTTCCCGGACTCCAAACATTCTATTGATTGAAATTTAATAGCTTTCCCGCCAAAATAAATGTACGGTTTCTGTGAAATTTGGATTTTTTTCAGATTAATAAAACAAAAGATGAACGGTGGGGCGGGGTTTTACCTGCCGATAAGGACAGCATTGTTAGTCAATTTAATGGGGACGTTATCCTTCGCGTATCTTCTTCTGTTCAATTCATTTTGATGTGAAGGCCGTCTGCGATCTATTATTCATTTTTGTTTTTCATTGAACAAATTTTTATTTTTTTTTCCTCAGCACAGAATTTCGGTATTTGGAACTTTGAGGAGGGTTTCATGGTCTTTTCGAAAACAAGTCTCAAGGCGGTGGAAGAGCCACCGGTCAATACGATTTAAAAGGCAACTGCTGGAGCCCCTCCTCATAGATAGCACGTGTAGGCACGCGCCGGAACACCGTCGTGTAATTGTAGACCCAAAAATTTAAATAAAGAGATTGATAAGAACGAAACTCCCATCATCTATGGAAGATTATGGCGGCTGTAAAATAATTTCCGGCCACTTCTTAATGAATAAGACAAATTGCTTTCCATGCAATTTACAGTGCATTATACGACACACGTGAGTCCGTAACTTCAATGTCCATCGAACTAAGAGGTAGTCAATGCCGTAAATTTTGACTTTATTGTTCTTGAAAAATATATATAGTTCACGGAATTATCTTAATAATGATAACAATTTTAAAATCGTATAAAATAATCGAATATATCTCAAGTTCTATTCTTCATCCATATCTATCTCTGTGTCATTATTAATTTTTCCAAAATGAATATAATATTCAGCCGAATCAGCCGGATATGTACATTTAAAAATAAAAAAAATTATCAGAGGAGATCTCTTACATCAATTTTATATAAAGTAGGTAGGTTATTTATTTTTTACTATATCTCCTAAACATCTCTGTTCATATACAGATGAGATACTTATTAGGTTAATATATTTATATTCCAACTAATTAAAAAGTATAAATTTATAAAATTTAGTTCGATAATTACTTTAAGTTTAAGAAAAGTAAACGTCGGGTGTAATTAAAGGTAAATAGGATTATAGGAGAAGAGCTGTGGCATGTTACACTGATTCCTATTCCATAGGCGAAAGTGATACCCACCGTATGCTGCAGGCGCGTGATTACTGCTTTATAGGGATGGCGATAAAAGAGAAGAGGAACAGAGACTGACAGATAGACAATAGGATAGTGGGGATTGTCTGCCGGCCAGCTTTCAATAACTGCTTCCACCGTTAGATTTTTTAAATATATTTTTTATTATTAGTGTCACTCGCAGCAATCTAAACAAGTCGGAACTTTGCTTGTTGTTCCCGCAATTTTTGTTTTGAAATTCCCGCCGAAAGTCCGAAGGACGGAGTGCAACCTCAGCGCACCCAAATCAACTTTCGCTTTCAAAAACATGACCCACTTATCGCGGTCGTGTCTTCGTTGTCTTTTGACTCTTCGTAATAGCTTTGCGCTCGTGCTTCACGTCGTTCGAAATTTGAACTCAACGGTCAGATTTTTGTCTCGCAGCTATTCCCCACTCACGGCCGAAGCTTCATCCCAAGGCCCGGGCTTTTTGTTGGATACTGGGGACGGGGACTGAATGGCTAGCGCTTGGGACCTTATCCGAATTTCAGACTTATTTCTGGAAGTACGCGACAATTCACCTTGTATGAAGAGGCATTTGCTATGTTTTAGTCCAAAAAGGCAGTCCGGATTATTCCCGAGGGCAACAGAGGAGATGGCAAAAGAAACCAACAGTTTACAGGCGTTTGTTTATCGAAATTTTAGAGGATATTTTTAAAATTTTAGAAATTTTTTGAATGTTAAAATTTATTGAAATTTATAAAAAATGTGAAGTGTATGTATGTGTAAAAGTATGAAGTTTATTGAAGTTTGTGAAATGTATTTGGTGTGGTAAAAATTTTAAGCCCCTAAAAAATTGGGCAAACAAACACTCCCTATATCTAATCACAAGAAAATATTTCAAATGTGTAATGTCCTAATATAGGACTTGATATTTCTTCTCTCATTTCATGTATCACATAGTATTTATCTTCCTTCCAATTGTAAGTTGCGATAGCAAATTAAGGTACCATTTGTTTCCCTAATATTTTGAGGCATGAAAATTTCTAACAAAACAAATACATTTCAAAATTTTTAATTTTTACACATATATATTTCACCTTTCACAAATTTCAATAAATTTTAATAAAGTAAAGATACTCAAAATTTCAAGAATATTCTTTAAAATTTTGACAAACAAACACCTCCTAAATTATCTAAACTGCGTGTTACAACGACCCTATCTCAATCAGATTATTATAACAAATTCTTTTACGGCGGTTTTGTCACCTCTGTAAACTCAGGCATCGCTTTGACAGATAATAGTCAGACGAATGAAGAAGGATCTATAGGATTATTAATAAAAGGTTAGAGTTATCTTCCGAGGATCTATTAATAGCTAATTTTTACTTTAGTTATTAACAGTCCCTGTATCTTTTAATTTTATTGATATAGTTATTTTGTTTTCTTCCGTTAATCTCAAATATAATCACTTAACAACTCTTACACGCCAATCTTAAAATAACTGTTACGTATCGAAGTCTAATCGAAGAAATTTACACGTATCAAAACTAAATTTGATCCTAATGTGTATCACTATTGGCTGTCTGAAATTAAAATTAGTGAAAAGATTTTCATTTTTTTTGACAGAACCGGAAGAACTCAGGAAATGATAATGATAATATTAAAAATTCAGAAACCATTTTTTTTCTTTTATAGGGTGTAAAATTGAGAGATGATTCGAGCGTTGCAATGTTTGGTAACGACACGTCGACACTAGCATCATTATTTACCCCCATAAAAGAAAGACATCTAGCATCAGTCATCAGTCATCACCGTTGCAGACAGTTTTATTGAGGGTGTGTGCGTGTGCGTTTCCGAATGGTTAAAATCGACGGCTTTACAAACGCCATTCTTGAGTGACTGACACGTTGAATTTCTCGATTTGGCTGAGCAGTTTTCATTCACTTTTTTTTATAGGCAGTTTTTCATTCACTTACTTTGTCGCATTGAAGTTGAAAGAAAAAACACAATGATTTCAAATAATGCAAACATTATAATATATTGTTAATTCGCCGTAACACCTGTATGAAATTGAATCCTATTTCGAGATTCAAATTCTCGTCAACTCTGCCTGTTAAAGTTGATGGGGGAGAATTTATTTTGTACCTACTAATTTGGACTTACTATGTTTGTGCGATGACCTTTACAGAAGTTAAGCTTTATTTATTTATTTTAAATTATCTGAAGTTCTGTGTGGCACATTGAAATGAGATCTAGGATTTATGGATCACAAGAGGAGTCACCAGACTTCCTTATATAGTTTTCATTGGTATTTAATATGCAATTTATTAGATTAGATTCAACTATTTACATAAATACCGATACTAAACAGTGGACATGCAATGATTGCACCTTGTTTATAGATATTTTAAAAATTTTAAATAAAATTTACTTTTGTTATTATGAGAAAATTTTGAAGATTCTCTAAACAATGATAATTTTTGGTGTTTTTCAAAATCTTGACCTCCGCGATCTAAAAGGTTTGGTCTGAATGGTCAAGAGCTATAACTTAGAGTTTTGTTTTACCTGAAATTTTCGATTCTAATCTCTTAAGTGAAAATAGTTTTTCAAAACCACACTCGAGAAAGTCAGACTAATCTAATTGTATAGCTTGAGACTCCACGGATCCATAATTTTACCGCTCTAGTAGGTGAATCGACTCTCGGTTTCTCCACCGTTACCCAGAAATAAAAATCTCGACGTCCTTTAATCTTAAACTTGAAGGGTTTTCACATGGAATTGTACATAATACAACTAGTTTCCTTGATGGGATCGTTGGGAGAAGAAGGTGAATGCGGTGCCCTACATTATTAGGGGCACCCACACCTCTGGAGTAAATCTAAAGCTTTTGTTTTTCCTGCTCCCACGTGTGATCCGTGCAGTACATCTGTGCTGGAAAATTTCTATCGGGTGGGGCCAACTCCCCATATGCCAGACTACCCACCCCCAACTAATTGCTTTACGAGAAGTTGTATTTTATTGTTTGAGAGGCATATAGGGAAAGCATCTGCATCACAGGCTCACAGCCACCTGATTTGTGTAGACCACTAGAGCGCTAAAGAGGACAAGCGTTACCTCAGTCCTTACTCATAATATTGCCTTCGGGACTGAGTAACGTAATTTCAAAATTTTGAACGTGGTGGTGTAGGTCCCACTTCCACGTGCATGGTATGCATCAGTGAGGGTGGGGTACGTAAGAGAGTCAAATATAGGGTTTGAACCTAATCACTTGACAGATAACCTTACCAAAACAAGGGGTTGTCACATGGGGAACATGGAAGAAGTGCACGTGTGGACTGCTTTCTGAGCGTTTGGTGGTCTACAAAGTTCTCGAGCCCAAGTGGTCACATGCTCGAACACACTCTCCCCGGATATAAAACTTGAAATTAAGATCGGCACGATTAGGGGTATTTGTTTGTTAAAATTTTAAGAAATATTTTTGAAATTTTAAAAATTTTTATTTTATTGAAATTTATTGAGATTTGTGAAAAGTGAAATATGTATTGTATAAAAGTTAAAAATTTTGAAGTGTATTTGTTTTGTTGAAAATTTTTATACCTCAAAATATCAGGAAAACAAACGGTACCTAAGTGTTCTTCCACCTAAAGCTCGTGTCAACTGTCAATGGAGGAGCTTGTGATGACTTTTAAATAGAGATTCAAAGAATAAGAAGAGTAAAGCTTCGTTGAAATGGAAAATTATATCGTATCCCTGCCCAACATCAAAATGTGGGTACTGTTTTACGATCTGCATCCATATTTTGTTGACTTTTAGTTCGCTGAGCCTCGATCTTGAGATTTCATACTGAACTGAGCACTCTTTTTCAGGCGTTTGTGCCTGTTTAAATTCCATCTTCAGTGACATTTTATAGAGCACTTGTCTCAGGATTAACGATGTCCCTTTCCTATCACCCTTCAGAATTGACAAGCTGGAAACTTACGCATAATTGAAAAGATGGCCTCACTGGGGTATGTTTGTGGAGTAAGTTGCCTAAAAGGAGAGGCTCGTGTTGTTTCAGCCTTTCAGGCCTGGCCTCCAAGCACACCAGCCCCCGCCCCCGCAACTGTATTTCGGTTTGACTTTGGCCCTTAAAGCAAAGTATGATGCCCTTTGCAGCTTTTGACGAATTATATAATACGCTCACATCAACCTAATCCATTGATTTGGGCCCCATAAAAATCTTCTAGATTCCATCTCTGATGATGTTTATCAACGCATAGCTTTTTCTGAGATCGCAAAGCGCTATATACGACTAATTTGCAATATATTGTGTGGCGCAAAACGCATAGATGAGAAGGCATCTTGGATCAAACTTGTGAGTTTCATTGGAAGAATTTTAGCATAGCAACACGATCCACTGAATTTGGCCTTGCCGTGGAGCTCGCGGATCCGAAACTTGTCCCCAGCTCTGCATACAAATTTTGCAGTTTGGACTAAATATACATGACGAGTTTATTAATTTTTCTTTGCCAAGATTGGATCGGAATAATTATGAATTATTACAGGTTGCTTCTTAGAATTGCTTACATTTATCTTGGAGCTTCGTCGTGGACAGAATTTTCTTAGATCTTTGACGGACTGTACAAGATTGGGACAACACGGTGAGATGAAAATCTTGAGCGGGAGAGATGTCAATATGTCAAGCTTTTGTAACATGGGCTCTTATACTTCTTTGACAGCGGTTGTAATACATAGTTCATACAACACTGTCGGATAGGCATGGGCATCTCGGATGGGAATGGTTGCACATGCGTGTCCCTCCTCCCCCCCAGCCCCTTCGCCCAAAGATATGTGATACAACGTAAGACAGAGTGGGGAACTGAGAGAGTATACTGTATACTGTCACTTCTGCGTGTAAAGATAAGTCTGCAACTATTTGCTACATTTGTTTCCCTCCGCTACATGATTCTGCAGCTGCATGTGATTCTAAGGCTCTATTTTCCCGAAACTTCTTTTGTGTAAAGATGCGAGTTGAAAAGATTCTGTGAGTTGACCTGGTCCATAGCTTAAGGGCAACAATTTGATGTTAAAACAGAGCAAAACAATGTTTTTTTTTTTCTTTTTAAAGAAATGAAGCCGGAACTAGGGAGGATAATGCAAATTACGCAATCACTAAGGGCACAGTGTTTACGGGGGCTGTGTCTGGAGCAACATGTCCCATCTTTTCTGGGGAAATTGGTATTATGTCGGGAGCATTGTTTTGGGGGTTCTTGGAAACATGCCTCCCATTATCACCGCCGTCGCCACTTTGACCGAACTTTATCTCCCATTTGGTGCGGTCTTGGCCATATTATGGCAACCCAATTAATAATAGAAGTAGCTTTTCTGTCCGATTGCTCGCCACTCAAATGCATCAACATGGATAAGCAACCCATCCGGTATAAAAAAAAATAGGCTTCGTACATTTAATACTGCCTCTCTCTCATCCGTCATTGTTTACTGCAAGTCTGCAATGAGCACTTTACTTATCCCCCCCCCCCCAAAAAAAAAAAAAAAAACATCTAAGACCATGTACAAGTTCAGAGACACCAAGCATGAATGGATGAAACGGGTTCTAGAACCGGGCCCAAGACTTAAAACCAATACCAAGACCCGTACCAAACATGACCCAAGAATGTGGAGCGAAAGCCCCAAAACAAGGGCGGCAGCCAGCTTGCGGGGTTTGTGACGTTTGTCTAACCCTCTCCCTCTTCCTCTCCCCCCAGTGGCGCACATACACTCACAGACAGTAAGCCGGTCACTTTTAGATCCATAAAACATGTATGCTTTCATGCCTAACACAAACTTCCAGGTTGACTGGAGGCCGCCAAGCTTCAGGCTTGAGCCTTAGTGAGGCCTGCCTTTTACACTTCATGGAGGAACTCGCGGACTAAGGATTAAACCGTGGCATGAAAATATGGGCTACATGAGAAAAACGTGAACGTCATTAGTTATCATCTACTGAAATAAAGGTGCGTGTCTTTAAGAAGGGAAAAGTGCGTTCAATCCCTTCTCGTTTCTAATTGCTGGATATATCATCACTTCCATTCCGTATGCTGCTCTGATTACATAGATGCAGTCTAAAACAATAGCAATTATCAAATCAACGGGACGGATAACGTAAATAACGAATACTTCCGTAACAAACTAAACTGAGAAAACGCAAGTTTCAGGAAGAAATTCAGCCAACTAGGAAAGGTATATATTTCTCGGTTATTATGCGCAAACAAAAAGAAGGAAAGGTATATATTTTGAATAATTCATTGCTTAGTGATGAAAATCAGCAAATATTACATGGTAATGTACAATTCATACGGCATCTGTAAAATATTTAATAGCACGACCATCGATGTAGTTAGCCAGTGGTTGCAGGATGAGGTTAATACTGAGATAACACTCGAAACTCAAAAGCTATATATTACTTAAAGTAGCTAACTACTATACACAAGCAACTTCTATATACGTGAAAAATTGATTGAATAATCCAGGAAGCACCAGCAAAAGTCATAAATATATATTCACATCTGGAGGAAGTTGGACAGACGGGCTGCCGTTTTGCTTCTTGCATTTCTCCAAAGATATCTACGCGGATAAAAAAACCAAAAATTTGAGAATTAGTAGAGGTCTCTCTTATTTTCTTCCTTCTTATTTAGAACTCATAGATCCATCAATTAACCATACAGGTCCGATCTGTGCTTAACTAACATAAAAGATTTCATGCAAGTCTTGCATATTCAAATCTTAATGTGAATGATCAGTTTTCTTCTTTTACTTTCAGTTGTTTAATACTTGGTAATCTGTTTAGGTTTCCTCGAGTGTGCCTATATACGAATTTCACAGGGAGATCGTCACGATTCCTATACCACGTACATAATATGATAATATAAAACAGAAAAGATGGCAAGACTTGATAGAATAAAGATTGACTGATCACAAAATTGATTACCAAAAGAAAATCCTCATCGGTACCGAAGCATTTTCGTGCTTCTTCTAGGCACTTTGATGAGACCCTCTCATGTTCCCTGCACAATATCCCAATCGTCACAATCCCATTATATGGCAAACAAAATCTTAACCTAAACTTTCAACCCCTATCAATGAACTAGAAATTGATAGTAAGCATGTACACTTAAAAAACTTGGAATGTCTCGTGTCTAGATAAAGGTTGTGCCAATCTGACTTGAAACTTTGCGCACTTTCAGTAATATTTCAGCACAAACGATAGATTTTAAGATGTTCCATGAAGAATCCTCAAACAATTGGTGCAGCTTAAGAGGTATTTTTGAAGTATAGATACAGATATTAGCCCTCCTATGAAGATATGTGAATGCTTAAACTGCCAGACAGCAAAACTATGCAACAAATTGAGCTGCATAGTCTGTTTGTATGCCTGCTATTACACTGCAGTCATAAATTAGAGTCGCCATTTACGATTATCAACTGACTGAATAATAAAATGGTCATAATTTGTGCTAAGCTATTGACAGTATATAACTCGAGTTTATCAAAAGAAATTTAATAACCTTCTCAAGCCAACAAATACTAGGCTCGATGTTTATGACTCCTGCAAATGATGTATCATACTACCAAATGCAATTCAACAATTACTTAAACCACCACTCATAAACTTCATAAACAGCAACAAAACTGTGATGCCTAAGTTAACTTATTGGTCATCTCATGTACTTTCTTACATAGAAATCTAGTGAGGGCTAGTGGATCTGTTTGTCTTGAGTGTGCATATATTCATAATGGAATATCAATACAAAAGACTTCACAGCCAACTAACTCTCCAACTCTCAGTTTGTGATCATGGTCCGAACAAATTGAAATCCTAACAACATCAATGCTGTTAAACCAAATGCACTTGTTAGAAAGATAATGATAAAGGATGTCCACTTCTTAGAAAGAAAATATTCCTTTCAGTGGGGATCAGTATGATGGCAGAGGCTTTTAGAAATAAGACACACAAAAAAGAAACAGGGTCATACCTGGAACTTGCAGGATCTCTAATCTCAAACTCATCTGCATCAGTATCATAGCCACAAATCACGATGTAGTGACCTATAAAGACATCAAAAACTCAATAAACAACGTATGCGGTGCATAATTTCAACAAATAAAAGTGCTGACATACATTTGTCAAGAATATGATGAGAAACAGAAATCATAAGGTAAGACATACAGAGATGGGATATCAAAAAACAAGAGAGTTTTATATCACAGCAAGGAAGTATCAGTTCTTAATGACAATTTTCTAACGTAACGAGAGATTCAATGCCTGAGAAAGATTGCATATACTATAGCAATTGTAAACATCAAACATGGGTAATTAACGCTTTGGGGAGAGAAAAGGTCCGCCACTCACCAGTGTAATCAGAGTTGCCAGCAAAGAAGCCTGGAGCACTAAAATTTTCTGGCCAACACCGACTGCCAAGCAAAAAATTTGGCACAAGCAACTAAAATTAGCTAATCGCCCACACAGACATATGCATAAGCCAAGCAATCATTCTTACAAATGAAGAAGGCAAGCCACCAGATTATATTATAAATACGTAATATTATAATAGTTTTTTTAATACAAATAGTAACAAGGGGTTTTTCAAACCAGTTTGCGACACATACCATATTCAGGGGAACACCGACTAAAGAAATAAATAACGCAACAATTTGGCCAGATGAAGCACTGAAAACTTGATGGTACCAACAAAAATATTAAAGAGACATGGGTGCCAAACAATAATTGTCATCATGTTAATTAAAGGAGAAAGGAAGTGAATCCCATACCCCAACTTGTATTGATCAACTAACACAATTGCAATATACTCGCCCGACAAAATTAAGAAGGAAATTTCTTCACTGCTTATTGACCTGCACTGTTAAAAATAAGGTTTGTTGACCATCCAAATAAATTGTCCAACAACACCTGCATAAAGAACGTATTGATGTGGGAAAGAAAGATAAACACGACCAAAGTTTTAGGTCTTTCAATAGGTTTCTTCAACTATCCCCCCCCCCCCCCCCCCCCCTCCCCCAACACACTTTGGAAATTACTAATATACCCCATGGGAGCAAAACCACTTTCATCTTCAGGTATTCAAGTGATTTTCAAAGAAATCCAAACGAAACCACATATCTGAAGAAAACCCATCCATTTACTTCTATATGACGCCTCAACTGCTACATTCGATTATAACAACTAACGAGCATAGATCTCATATTCACCAGTTTTTGCTATGCAATTAATTTCTTTAATGAAAGAATGCACACTCGATGAATGGATTATACCTGTATATTAATTCCAGCTTCCAGTGCTTTTTGAAATAGCATCTCCACTCGTCCCAGATCATTAGGTAGCTGCTCCTGCACAATATCCAAACTGGACCTTTATGTATTATGGCTATCAGAACGATAGCAAGAGAAAGTAACTTGTATAGTTTCGTAAATATGGAATTACTAGACATCTAGTCCTTCACGAATTTATGGAACAACTATATCACTGGAGATCTCGAAAATAACGTAATTAGGAAAATTCCTTTCTTCCTAATATTTCATTTCTTTGTGTGTATGTCACAGCTTCAGCGTGGGTACATAAGCACATCCTATTCATTTATGTCTGGGCATTGATTGCCAAAAATATAACTATCCACATTGGTTTTGACACCACCAAAACAGCAAGTCTGCGCTAAACTGACTTGAAACACATGTAACTTGACATGTTCTAGCATCCCTCACAATGAAAACAACTTAGACAAAGCTACTTGCCTTTCGATTGTAATGGTGGCAACACAAAAGAAGATGCTGTTAGAACTGCCTAACTACTGACTGACGATATACTCCAAGCAATACAGAGAATTTGCATCCTTCCATCTGCTAACATAATTCGGAAACCATATACTGCAGGCTAATATGTGCATTCCACTAATAAATTCTGCAATTACAGAGCCATAATCTCCACAGACACACAAGACAGCAGAATCTATGGATGTATTCTTATGCTGGGCAGGAAAACATAAAATACTAACTACTGAGCTTTTGGAAAATCCATCAATGTGATAGGAGATCACCTTGTAAAACGTTTCAATAGAATAATTTGGGTTTGCTCCAACTGTTACTGTGAAGAAGGAAAAACTAACATGAAACTTATGCAATAGATAAGCGAGATCGACCGTCCAAATGCTGCAAACAGAGTATCAATGATAAAATATGTTAGAAATCTTCAGCATCAGTTTATTTTAATATGTGATCCATGCTCATGTCTGAACCTAGATAAAGTCTTAGGCAAAGATAGACAGCAAGTATCCACATAATAATCTAGATCCATCTCAGGTTACAAACAGTACTGTATAAATATGAACACTAACAACTAAGCTTATTAAGTTATTAACTGGTAGGAAAAGGACAACCTCATCCCTCTGGAATCTCACTCTCCGGTAAGTCTCCAACCTCACAGATTCAATGACTCAAGACAACAAAATCTGATGAAATCATACCTGCTACACTAAAAACCTTCAACTCTTGAGGCGTACCTATGACCAAGAACCAGACGGATCTAAAGAGAACCAGATAACTTGACGAACAATTTTCCAGAGGTAGATGAACTATTCATCATCCAGGACTTTCAAGTGTTTCAATTGTCAGTGTTTCGGCAGTGTTTCAATTTGTCATCATCCAGGACTGTCCAGAGGTATAGTTTTTTTTTTTTCCCCGTGTAAGTAAAGTTTGTATAGTTTTCATTTTAAACAGAACCCGCAATTTTACCTCCGACCAAAAATAAAGCATAGGATATAAAAAAGAACTGAATAGGTAGAGGATGCAAACTACAAAGTACAAAGGCATTGAAGTAGTGAACGCATTACATAGACACCACCTCGTTGTGGAGCATAGCTCCATCAGTGCCTGAAAATTGGAGGTGGTGATGCCAAGAGTTCTAAGAGCCATCAGAACACAAGCGAGGCCACAATCCCAAGAATTTAGCTGGTTTATGTGGGGAACCTACAAGCACCAACAGACCGACCTTAACATGCATTCAAACAAAATGAACCAAAAAGCCATTATTGACTAACATTTGACATCTGTGTATTGGCAGAATCACAATTCACTCACTTCAACAAAGTACGAGCGAGGCAAGACCGCATTACGGCGCAATTCTACTAGACTTAAAAGATCTTCAGCTGATTCTTCTTCTTCTTCTTCTTCTTCATCGGTCTTGAGAATCTTGTTGAATAGAAAATATAACGGCCACATGATAACGATCGAATTAACCATCCAACTGCAGCCAAAGCGTTAAACCTCGTGCATCAGAGAAATATATCCTGAGCAGGACTTACTCGGTCAGCCTGAATATAAAGGAATAAAATTCCACAGCTTTTGAACAATGTAACAGGTGATCAAGAATAAGCTCTGATCACTGGTATCTGTCACTAAGGAGTAAAATTCTCGTTTCAAATCGGCGAAATTCCAGGAAGGAAAGTCGAAAGCTCAACGCGTACGCGGTTCGAGGTGACATTTTTGCATTCATATGGTCAAAAATCAAGTTCTCACTAATAATTGTCTACAAATTCGCCGAGTAATTACGAAGAAATAGCTCGAAAACATGGAATACAAGCTATGGGTCGGTATGTCAGCAAAATGAAAGAGTTCTAAAGGGGAAAGTTAAAAACAGAATCGACGTCCGAAGATTCGCAAATTATCATTTTACCTTGCGCTTTGTCCCAGATGGTGAAGAGGGATTTTTCTCCTTTTTCGTATATGCTTTGTGCAATAATCAGCTCTTCTTTTTCGCTGAGGTCTTTCGTGATTCTTTAATTGCAAGTCATTCTTAGATGCCTCCGGTCTTCTAGATCCATGCCAAATTAGTCAAATTATTTGATCCTCTATTTCAATAGTTTTCCTTCTTACATCCGTTTTGGGGGATTTTTTATTTTGTTTTGGGGTAAATTGAATTTGGGCATAAAGGAGGGTGAGAAAATGGTACGAGTGGGTGGACTCAGGCGTTACTCAGAAAAAGAAAGAAAAAGGTGGACTCATAGGCGGAGTCAATAAAAAGGCCGGGACGACAATCGCTAAAGCCCAGCTTAGCAAATGTCTGGGCTTTGTTGGTCAGATTAGAACACGGGGTTCGTTTCTTCTCTCCTTCCTTTCTTTCTTTCTTCCGCTCTTCTTCTTCCTTCCAATATTTTGGGTGAGTTTGTGCTTTTATCAATTTCAGTTTTAAAATTTTACCCAACAAAAATCGAAGGAAAAAATTATCCACAAGCCCAATTTTTATACGCTTCAGTTATTTCCTTCCCTCCTCCCTTTACACGAATAAAATCTACGAATTCACAAAATTCCAAGTTCTTTTTTTTGTCATTAAGTAATTTGGATCTTACTGGTTGAACCATTGTCATCTTATTAACGTCTACAACCAAACAACTACTCAAAACAATTCCCATTATTGAATTGTGCTGTGGTCCATGCAACTTCTTTCTTTGTTTTGTTTCCCGTGGCCTTGTTCGCAGGACTATTAAACCCATCACTCAAAACGGAGAGGTTTGATTGTGGTCCACGCAAGTGGTCTCGGTATTATAGATGTTCCTAGTGTGAGTAGATTCGCCGAAAAGGTTGGGCTATTATATTGGCTTTTAGCGTTTTCGGATCCAAAAAAAGGACGGCCCCCAATTCAAATTCAAAAAGGCCTAAGCTCACCCATACGTTCTCAAGGCCTTCCGTGTATTAATTTATAATAATTGGGCTATTATTATATTGGCACACTCTACTCACCTATAAAGGTTGACATGCTCTAGAATAGCCTGCTGAATTGCTCAGTAAAAAGAGAGAGAAAGCCTATCCGGTTGGATTTTTCCTATTTAAGAGAGGAAAAGAAATGGCCACTCCTTCAAAAATGTAAACTTGGTGCTATATTAAGACCACCAAAGTTCAGAAGCTGTTATAGTTCAACCACCAAAGGGACCTCAACTTAATTTGAAAATAATCAGGTCCTGCGCATGGAACTTTATAGGCACGTTGCTATCCTTTTAAATGCGAAATGAAAACTCTTCCTTTTTGAGTTGCTGTTTACGCTCAGTCGCAGCCTTATTGTACAAGTGGAACTTTAATGCTAGACCTTTACAGCTCTACTATACGACGAGCTTGCGGATAAGCCTTTCACCTGCGTGCTAATTTTATGTCTGAATTAGACTGTATAATTTAAAGGTAGATAAATATGATAGATAGATTTTATATTATTTTATATTATTTATATAAAATTTTATATAATATAATTAAATAGAGTTTATTTATTTATTTTTATTTATTTTTTAAATAAAGTTTATTTATTATGTCTATCTCTCTTTAAATTATAAAATGCCATTCGAGTAATAAATTAAAAATAATTATTTTTCATATGATTGTTTTTTTTTTCTCCGCTAATTTGAATCACAAAATACAAATGGCTATGGAGTGCTAACGGTTGCGATGATCCTAAACAATTGAACCGGAAAGGAGGGATGAGATGGCAGGAAAAGGACGTTGGGAAAGTAACCTCATGCGCATGTCGGAAGTAGACGATTACTGCTTTCGCTTTATCCAACGGCTATAGAAAAATGTTGTTTCGACCTTTCTTTCGGATATCTTAATCATTTGTCAACGACAATAATATGCTAGCCGTTGTTGGTACTTTGCCGGTCTTTTTCTTTCTAGTTGGAATTCCTCGTAAAATGTCAGAAGGTCTTTACAGAACGAAATGGGAGAGGTTTGAGCATTCGCATTTGAAATCTCCAGTCATCAAGTCCGGATCAAACATGTTGATGTATTTTTAGACATCAATTTTGGACTGCTCCTTCGAAAAGATTGCAAGTAATGTCATGGCATGCATCCTAACGGACAAGCCAGATCAAGCTTAGCTGAATTGCTGGGCTGGCGAGGGTAATCTTTTAAATCAGGCCAAGCATCCCTAACCCGGAAAACTTGCCTGAGTTCAGTAAATCAACAGCTTTTATGTGCTACTCAGAAATATTAATGCACGCGAGAATTCATAAACCCAACTTAATTTGGTTTGGTGTGAGAACTTTCCATTCAATCATGAATTGTTCCGTACTACTTTTCCAATAATACGAAGAAGAAACGAACGTGAGATGGGCCATATTGATTAACCAATTATTTATCGATTTTTTTTTTTTTAATATCAGAAACTGTACTCCTCTTAGATTAATTACTGTGGTCTTCTTTCCCCGTGACCCAGTTACATTTTCTGTCCAAGTAATAAATTGTGGCCCTTTTATTTCTTTTAGGTAATCATTTCCTTTTATTTCTTTTAGGTAATCATTTCCTCTTTGGGCAGGTTTTTCACTTTTTTTTGGGAGTCTGGTCAGAGTGTGTTGGACCCTTGGAGTCGTAAACTTGTAACCCATGTAGCCGGACTGGCTCCGACCAAAAAAGGCCATCTACCTGACTTGAGTTGCATTCAGGACTCGATCGATCTTAAAATCCATCACATGCCCGCCGAACCTAACCCACCCATTCCATTTATTTCCACATTTTCCTTCCCGTGGTTTATAAAAGTGCAATTAAATTAGAATAGGTGTAAGCCAAAAGTGCAAAATAAAATGCAGAAAGATAAGGGTGAAAACGTAAACTCATTCCTGGCATTGACGCCACCGTCCGTCTACAGCTACTCTTATTTTATTATTATTTTGAAAGTAGTACGTACTCAGACTCTCATAGTATGAAAGTGAGGGGGAGAGAGAGAGAGAAAAGGGAGAGCGAGAGCAGAGAGACGTTGGGACGGCATGTGGAAATTGGCAGTGACCCTTTAGGCTTTGAAAATCAAAATTTGAAGAACGGAATCAAATAGCCCAGCTTCAGTTCTCTCGTCCCCTCAACTGCCTCACAATCACAACAGGCACAGCAATCATGGTTCAGGCCAGCCCACGTCCCAAACCCCTCTGATTTTCCCAACTCTGCCCCTCACCTAGCACTATAACCATGCTAACCGACCCTTTCTCATTATATTGACATCGCTTTCGGGTTTCGGAAAATTTCCCGTTCGAGAACGGTTGGGATGGCCACTCCGGTTAAGAAGAGCGGAAATTTGCAGAAGATGAAAGATGGGTGTGGATCTTTAGGTGGTTATGGGGCTAGCGCTGAGTTGCACACTGATTCCAGTACCGATACTAGGGAGAGCAGTAGTGCTTCAAGATCGAGCTGCGAGACCTCGAGTGAGGAAGTGAAAGCAAAAGGATCTTCTTCGCCGCCTACGTTGGGCTGGCCTATTGGCAAGGCTCAAGTGAGCAAAAGTTCGGTTTGTGTCGAGGGTCAAGCTGAACAGAAACAGCCGCATCCGGAGGGTTCGAAATTCAAAAAAATTGGCTCCAAAATCTCAGGTTTGTTATGTCTGGTTTTTAAGGAATTTAAGAAAAGTCCCATAAATGTCGAAGTTTGAACATTACTTCTTTCGTTCTTCATGACCTGGGAAACAGAAAACGTCCTCCGGAGTGAGACTAATACAACAAGATTTTCCTAGTTGGCCTTATGTTTTCTCAAGGGTCAAAGAGAGTCTCAGGTTTAAGTAGTTATACTCATCACTTTTTGATACTTGACTGTCTTTTACTTGTACTATACATACAGAAATGGACATGATGAAGGAAAGGTTTGCCAAATTGTTGCTTGGTGAAGATATGTCAGGGTCTGGGAAAGGCGTCTGTACAGCATTAGCAATCTCAAATGCAGTTACCAATCTTTGTGGTATGTTTTTTTTCTCTCTCCTATTTTGCAAGTTTGGTATCTGGTGGAATTATGAGGTGGTGCACGTTTCAATACATTCGTCTCGCTCTGTTTCTCTGAATTTTGCAGCTACCATTTTTGGTCAGCTATGGAGATTAGAACCCTTGCCTGTTGAGAAGAAATCTATGTGGCGAAGAGAGATGGAGTGGCTACTTTGCGTGAGTGACCACATCGTCGAATTGATCCCCACTTGGCAAACATTTCCTGATGGAACTAAACTAGAGGTAGTGCAACTAATGGTCCTACTTTCAGCTCTAAGTGGTTTTGTTAATGTGTCGAGAAAATCCTAGTTGGGTTCCTTGGAAAAACACGGCAAGTGTTTGTCTTAAAATTTTCTTTATTTAAACCTGTGGAAGTAAGCTTGAAGAAACTCGTTGAAAAAGTTCAATACCTCAAAATGGTATTCTCCATATTTAGCCTTCCCGTATTACTGTCAATTTGGCTGCTGATGATGAAAATTCCGACTACTAGAGTTATTGACCAAAAATAATTGTGGCTAAAACCCCGAAAAGAATATCAATTAAAGAAGTAGCAACTAGCAATGTATTTGACATTTGCTTCACTATTTCTTGTTTGTTCCTTGTTCATTCTGCAGGTCATGACTTGCAGGCCAAGATCGGATATTTTCATCAATCTCCCAGCTCTGCGTAAACTAGACAACATGCTTATTGTAAGGTTCAGACTTACTTGTTTCCTGTTATACTAATATGTATTCCCTTGTCGTTCTTAACTTTTCTGGCGTTTTCCTTTTTGACAGGAAATATTAGATTGCTTCACCAATACAGAGTTCTGGTATGTCGATCAAGGTATTGTAGCTCCAGATGCAGATGGGTCTGCCTCCTTTCACAAAACAATTCAGAGGCAAGAGGAGAAGTGGTGGCTGCCTGTACCCCGTGTTGCTCAAGGCGGCCTCAGTGAAAATTTAAGAAAGCAGTTGCATCACACGCGTGAATGCACAAGTCAAATATTAAAAGCTGCAATGTCCATAAACAGCATCGTTTTAGCAGAAATGGATGTTCCTGAGTCATACTTGGAATCCCTTCCTAAGGTTTGAAAATCCAGCATAGCAGGATATAGATGCTTTAATTATTCATGAATTGCCTTGTGATTGGGAGTCTGCATTGCAAGTTAAGTGTTCACCATTCAAAGTTACCTGACATTGCAGTCTTGTTAATTTGCTTCAGAATGGAAGAGCCTGTCTAGGGGATCTTATTTACCGTTACATCACATCAGATCAATTCTCTGCAGAGTGCCTGCTTGATTGCCTCGATTTATCCTCAGAACATGTTGCTCTAGAGATTGCCAACCGTGTGGAAGCCTCCGTATATGTTTGGCGTCGAAGATCTCACACTAGACTCCCACCTAATCCAAATCGCTCCACTGCAAAGTCCTCTTGGGAAATGGTCAAGGACTTAATGGTTGATGGTGATAAGAGAGAGCTCCTAGCAGAAAAAGCCGAGAGCCTCCTGCTTTGCTTGAAGCAGCGGTTTCCTGGTCTAACACAAACTACTCTCGATACCAGCAAGATACAGTGCAATAAGGTTCAACTCTTGGATCAACTTGTTCCTCTGAGACACGTCATTATTCTCAACTATCCCTTAAATAAAAGCTTCTCTGTTTTCTAACTTTCAGGACATTGGAAAATCGATTCTTGAGAGCTATTCAAGAGTCCTGGAGAGCTTGGCATTCAACATTGTGGCTCGTATTGATGATGTGCTATATGTGGATGACTTGACTAAACATTCAGATAGACTGTCATCGGCTTCCACTGTCAGTGTTATGGCTCACAAGACAGTCTCAATACCATTCTTGGTGCCTGACTCGAGCACTCCCTACAAAACAACTTTCTCCACTCCTAGCTTTTCGCCTGCACCGCTAATTAGCCCTGCTAGGGGGGAGAGAACCCCTTTTCTCATCAACAACCATAGTAAGCCTCATCGCCGTGGATTTGGGGTGAAAAGAGTCTTGACAAATTATCTTGGTGTTGAGTCAAAGGCGAAGATCTGTGGCAATCCAACTGACGGTTTAGCTTCAACTCCAAAGCTAAATGGTACAGAAGGTTTGGAATCTCAAAAGGAATCATCAGTCCACAACAATGCGACCAAATTCTGCCACAATCGATGAGATTGTTTGTGGATGTATTCATTTCAGGATTTCCAAGGGACAAATAGGAAAAAATGCGACTCATTTAGGGAAGTTTAAAACGGAGAACGTCTTCTGTTCTAGCCGGTTGTACACTACCATGCATTTCTTATGTAGGCTACTTGCACGTGAGTTGGAAAAACTAATTTATTGGTCACCATGTGCTTTCAAAAATTTATGTCGACGGATTCGGTTCGCAAAATTTAGATGGGGGCATTCCGGAAATTCAACTCCATGCATTTCTTATGAAGGCTAATTGCACATACGGGTTGGAAAAATTTATTTATTAGTCACTATGTGCTTTAAAAAATTTGTGTCTACGGATTAAGTTCTACAAAATTTTGAGAGGGGGCATTCCGAGAATTGAACTCGGGACCTCTCGCACCCTAAGCGAGAATCATACCACTAGACCAAATGCCCATTTATATGATGCTTTGCTCTTTTTATAATTAATGTTTTTTTGAAATGGGATTTGGTAAAACTTGGAAACAATTTATACAGGGAGTTCCTGAATACATTTTCTTTATTTGCAAAAAGGATCCATTTTGCTCGGGTTAAAAAATATTCTTTCGGGGAGTCTCCCAATACATATTGAGGTTAACTGTGTTTAAACAATCCTGTTCCCTTCATTCAATATAGAAGAAATAGTTTTACAGCGAGAGGAAATTAACTACAATACAGGCGCTCTTGAAACTATATAATTTCATAGTTTAGAAGACTCATACAAGACAACAAGGTCGTTGTAGTATAGTGGTAAGTATTCCCGCCTGTCACGCGGGTGACCCGGGTTCGATCCCCGGCAACGGCGATTTCTTTTTGTTCGCTTGACGTTGGATTCTTCAGGCTTCTATGTTTTTCCTCGTGATGCAACGCGTCGAAACTTGCGGCACCCATTGAACCTGTGCTACACGAAACCGTCACTTGGGTTGGGATTTTGCTGAAGCTTTGCCCGCAAGCTACTTACCAAACTTTGACTTCCGGGCCAGCCCAGAGTTAGTAAATGAACTATCTTTGTATTTTGTTTGGACATCTGTCCAGCTTATGGTTGCTGTTAATTTTCAGTGATTTTAGTTGCGCGTTTTGGAATGCGCCATAAAATAAAATGTATTTATCCGTAAGGATTTTTATTTGGGCTGCACCATGCGAAATATTCACCAATTGTGTTCAACCCTCAACAGCTACTATATCACCACAAGATTCATTTGACTGCATGTGCCTAGGAAGCACACTCATGTGCCTCCATCCAGTAACGCTTGTCCCAAAGGAACAGTAGAACATCATCTGCTTCTTTTTTGTCCTTTTTTTCTCCAATTGGGTCAAAAGCTAGCAAGTTTGACGGGAACTTTACCAATAATTACAACCTTCAATAACTAGTACCCCCCAAAAACCCCAACTGAAGCTGCTCCGATCAGGAAACCCCATCGCTCGATTGCTCTCCACTCCCAAAATGACCACCAGCATCCACATCAACGCCCTCGACGGCATCGTGAACGTGAATTCCCTCTTCACCTTGGCCGTCTTCATCGGCTTGGCCTGGAACCCCAGAGACCCCAAAGACACCCTTATCTCGGACAGCACCTGCGTCCCTGGCCCTTCCGTTGGGGAGGATCTCGTCGCCTTCCACGTGTACTCCTTCAGCTGCTTCCTGTTCTCCAGCCTTGTCGCAATGGGCCTCAAGCAGGCCATCCGAATCTCCAAGAGCCCCGGCTACCACCCACCTGTTGAGTTCCTCGCCCACATCAACCGATCGGTCCTCCGAATTGGGATGCTGATCTCGGGTATCGGCTCGGTGTCCGGGTGCGCCTTCTTGATGCTGGCTCTGGTCAATGTGGTCCAGGTCAAGCTTGGAACTTTGGCTTGTGGGAGCTCACAAACCTTCGCGGCTGTGGTGCCACTGGTGATTTTGGTCCCTATTGCGCTCGTCATATACGTTTGTGCCGTTTTGTACGCTTTCACTCGCTAGGTTTCTGGTACTTTGTCCTGTGAGTCCTTCTGTAATTTCAGCGAAATTATAAGCTGACCTTATTTGCACTGTCGGGTTTTCTCTTTTTGATAAACGACAGAATGATACTATGGCTCAATTTCTGCTGATTTTATGTTAAAAAAATATATTTTCTTCCTTTAAAATTATTTCGTGACATTTTTAAAGTTCTAGTGTCGGCAGGTGGAAATATGGAAATTCAAAGCTGTAAAAATATTATATATTGTAAATTTGGATAGGTTGAGTACGAATATGTTGGCTACTCGAATTCAAACCAGTTTATAAAGTGGGTAATATATAGTTAATTCATGCCCAGAGAAAATACCTAATTAATTCACACAGGTCTGTTGAAAAACGAAGGATATGATCCAATGCAATGGTCGTTGGTAGAACAAGTTTGTATGCAGAGTCCTAGGGCTTAGGGCTTTGTTGAGTTGAGTATTTCCTTATCAACTGGTGCAATATTTCACCGATGGAAGTCCTATAGTTATTGATTCGGCATTTTTGGTTGAAATTAGTATTGTGCGAAAGAGGGAATGGGACAAATGGGTTTCTAGCTGTTTGTGGTTTCTATGAAAGTCTCTGGTAAAAATCGCTCTACTCTGGAGAAACTGGAAAAGCTCTGTCAATGCCAATTCGGAGGAAGCTCGCAGCAATCAGACTTTTTGGTAATTGGTAGAAGACATGAATCACGGACAAATACCTTCATGTCTAGAACCAGATCATCAGGGCAGTAGAGCTAAGGGTAGCTTAATAGATGCAGTATGGATTTGTTTTCTCTATGTGAATCACCATAGTTTGACAAACCAATGTTTCAGCATTAAGTTAATGCTTAAAAGTGATCATTTCTGGTGCGAATGAGCCTATAGGGTGGTGCTGAATACCTCGATTTCAAACTTGGGTTCTGGCTTGCCTTGGAAAAAAGTGATGCGTTTTTGGTGCCTAAAGAAAAAAGGTTATTCTCACTGGACGGCAAGAAGTGGTGATAAAGTTTGATTAGCGCCCTTTCATTAAATATTTGTGGAGGAAGTGCTCAAATGTGTGAAGTGAGTGAGGGCAGTATTCACCGCTTTGCTGTCAGCTTCTCCTGCTCTTGAGAACCCAACGTTAACACAAATGTCTGATTCATGATCAATCGGCACTATCTTCACTGGGTTAAAAGAGCCAGGTAATCCTCAACCCAATTGTGGAGGGGGTAGGTGAGCAATAAACAAAATGCCACTGTTGTAGTGCTGCGTCCACTGTCTGTTGTGGGTTTCGCGTGCAAGCACCATTAGAGCTGCCTGTCTTGCGATAAAACCCCCAGAGTTGATCTGTGCCCTATGCATTAGAGAAATGGCAGTTCAAAGGAAGTACATTTTTTTTCTAGTGCTCGTTGCAATTCTAGGCATTGCTGGGGTTCATGGAGCTGGTGAATGTGGGAAATCTTCTCCTGACATGGAGGCCTTTAAGCTGGCTCCCTGTGCATCAGCTGCACAAGATAAGGACGCTGAAGTCTCTGACGGGTGCTGCAGTCAGGTGAAAAAGATTGGCCAGAACCCAAAATGCCTCTGTGCTGTTATGCTTTCTAACACAGCAAAAAGTTCCGGAATTAAACCAGAGATTGCTGTGACCATTCCCAAACGCTGCAATATTGCTGATCGCCCCACGGGATACAAGTGTGGAGGTACGTCGGCAAATTTAATTAGAAACTCTTGACCATTACTCTCTGCTTGTCTCCAATGCTCCTTTAACACGAGCAATTACTTCCTTTCTTCTTCTCCTCAATCTCCTTGTTCTGTTTTGCAGCTTATACTGTGCCGTGAAGACTGAAGTTCTGGAGTTAAGGTGCCTGCGCTTGTGAAGTAGTTGCTATTAGTACTAGTATGCTGGGATTGCGTCCTTGTAGCTGCTTCGTTAAGCTTAACGGTTCACTCACCAATGTAACAAATAAATAAATGTTGGTGTTTGGTTGGTCTTGTAATTCCTTAATAAAATGATCCTATAATCCTTCTTGGATGATGAATCACTTTTTGTTGAGGACAACAATTGTCAGTCGGAGGACAAATCCAGTACTCTGCAAATCCGACCCCAAGGCAAAATGCCAATTGCCAAAACGACCTTATGCTTATTTATATGAAAATTGCTTTATTATAACTGTTACGTACGACACAAGAAATTATCACGAACATTAGTTATTTTTCTTCTTCTTTTGAGATTTGATCAACAGAAAGATTGTTCAAAAGATTCAAAGTCATTGTTGTGATTTTAAAATAAACATTAAAAGGTTATTACTTCATTTAATGAAGCATGCGAAACAAAATGACTAATAAGTTTAATAGTTAAATCCTGGCCCGTCAATATTGTAAAAAATATTCTTAAAATTTTAGGGATCGTGTGATCTCCTTCTATGTAACTGAAAAACGATACGAGTTTTTTTGTTTTCTGGGTGAATAAAAGATACGTGTTTTGCGGACTTCGGATACTCGTTTTGCTGTAAAATGAACCACTTGTATGTGTTGTCTGGAACCTCCATTCATAGAAAAGATTGGACCAGGTTCTTATTTTTAGGTTCTTTGGGCAGAGAATTTATGGGTAGGCCAGCTTATTTTATAACTTGCTTGGACCAGGCCTAGATTGTTTGTAGTTCAAAAGGACACCCTATAGCTTGCTTAGACCAGGCTTAAGTTTAGGACGAGATGGTGATGCCACAAAAACCTTCTACGCCAACTTGGCCCAGAGTTGATGCCGCTCCTCAAAACTCTTCCCATTTCCAGGCCCAAAAGGAATCAATTATAGAAAACTGATTTTCAGGACCAGAGTTATTTGCGAACATAGCCCAATTTAGGCCCGATTTCTGAGAGAGCATTATCATATAATCAGCCAATCAGGTCTCTGGACTTGTAGTTCCAAGTTGGAGTCAAAGATGGTCCTCTGCCAGGCTTGAGCACAACAAATATTTACTGGACAGTGGACAGGGTTGAACCGACAATGGGTTTAATAGGATCTCACTGCTTAATAGCATCTCTTCCTGCTTTACTATAGCTTGAGATCGAATTTCGGTTTTGTTCAAATTAAAGAGTTGATTACCAATATAAAATAAAAAAATTGAAAGAGTTCAAAAGACGAGACCCACGGGCCACGAATAAAGTTCTCCTCTTCTGAATCGTTCAATGGAAACGGACACTTCTAAGCTGCCGCAGTCCTTTATTGCTGGGGGTTGAGTTAAAATGTTGCAGGCTTGTGTACAACGTACTTCTTAAATGCATTTCAGAAAGCTGAGAAATTGATACCGGCCCCGCCGCATGAATGTGGACGGCTGACTAGGGACCGTGGACAACAGGACAAGGCCTTTCGAGTGACCAGGAGCATCACCCTGAGAGCGCTCTCATGCCTGTTCAGAAAGCTGAGGGACCGAAACCGGCCCCGACGAATGAATGTGGACGGCTGACTACTGACTAGGGACCGCGGACAACAGGACAAGGCCTTTCAGTGACCAGGAGCATCACCCCGAGAGCGTTCTCTTGCCTTTTTCTTTTCTCTTTTTTCTCTCTCTCTTTTTTTTTTTTAAATTTCCGAGGCTTCTTTTCTTTTCTAGGCGGCGTTGTCATGGCTGTTTGCTCTGAGCTCTACTTTCAAATGGAGAATTTTGGGTATGGCATCGAAATAGTGACGATCCATCCACTTATGATTGCGATATCTGAACTACTAGAGTTTACATTGTGATGGAATCTCAACTCCCGTATAACAACAGAGGGACTGATCAGCATAGTGCTATTATTAGGTCCAACTCTGAAATTAATCCAGTGTCATGTATCGGACGGTTGGGTCCCCGCACAAAAAAATACGAATCTCTAACTGGCGTTTTCTCTTGATTGCACGAAAAAGCTTTATTTGATTAGCATAAAAGAGGCGTGTAATCTCCAAAAGGGAGCTGAAAAAGTACAAGGCGTTGCATACTTGCAGTATGGACCACGAATTTTCATCTAGCGCTCTCTCATCTCCACTACGTCGCCTAACATGCACCTTAATTTTGAGCTGCTTGTTTCAGTATAGAAGACCCGAGCCCGGCCGCGACGTTTGGAGAAGTTTCTGTGTACTGCCTTGAAGAAATTAATTGGGCTCCTGATCTTAGGGAACTTGCCTGCGGGTGTAACTGTAAACATTTCACTATCACAATTGTAGTTGAACTTGCGTTCTGCAGAATGCGCCCTTGTAAGTTGTAGCTGGTTCAACTAGCTGGTAAGTTTATTGTAATTTCCAGCACTTTAGCAATAAATGAATTATTGTTATTCTTCGTTGATGTTTATGATGTTATTGTCCTTGTAAAATTGGTTTATCCTGATTCTTAAAAGATAAAAGTGGAAACTGACTCATGTTATTGTCCAACACTACCTAGCACAAGACTTCCGGCAAGCTGTCTTCATTCGAATGTGTTTCACAAGTATTGAAGTGGGATTAGATAAACGCCAAGTAAAATATACGTTATGAATTTGGGATCATCTCACAGAGAGAGAGAGAGAGAGAGAGAGAGAGAGACATATACTATCGTCAAAATTAAGTTACTATTAGAGACTAAAAATCCAAAGAGCATATTAATTAAAATACATGGACACTAGTTTACTCGTACAAGGACTCCAAGTAGCTAGAAGCTGGACTGCATCTCGTACATATTCTGCTCCTCCAAGACTTGCCAAAGCTGACTAGTCGGGACAAAAAGAACCCAACACGTTTCTGCAAGTCTGGATGGTATATATATTATATTGCGCCTCTACTATGCTGCTAATATTACCGTCTTATTGCCACAATATTGAGCTACATCATACTGTCACCACCCCTGCAACACGTACAGTCAAGAAATATAATTTCAGTCAGACACATGTTTACGGCCGCGCGAGAGGCAAAGGCAAAACAAAAAGGTGAAAACTTGTCATTGATAGTGAATCTAAAACAAAAATTAGGTGCTCCAGCCTCCAAGAGAAGCACATGATCATTAGATCCTGTATCAATTTTCTAAGAGAATTCTAAATATATACCTGTGCAAGATGCTGGATTCATTTCATGGACGGGGCAACGTACTGTACTTAGTAATAGAGAGAACCTGCAGAAATAAAAAGAATGGTTAAGTTTTCTGGTACTTCTAACATCACAGAAAACTAAAAGACTTTACGCATTAATCTCTATGATTCCAGAACAATCATACCCTTCCACCAGTTCCCTCTTGAAGTGCTATTCGAGTTGTTCCCATTTGAATCATCGTCTCCCTCATCTTTTTTTAACTGATGTAAAATTAAAACACATGTTTACTTACGTCAGCAATTATAATATAATAACAAAGAAGTCACATAAGAAAAGTCTATTGTTCCCATGATATTTGGACCTTTAAAGTCAATATCAAGTTCTTCCCCCTGACACAGAAACTGATCTCATAACTTGAGCCTTTAGTTCCAGATCTGTCTATCTACCTAATTCTTTTTCTTTTTTGGTAATTCGACATGAACCTCAATACTCTTTTCTGCATTTGTTATTGTTGGCTTAGCTACAAAGGATCGATGCATGTTGCATGACCCACGTATACAGTGATCAGCTGAGGAAATATATAATTGGTCGGCGGGTGGATTAATTATTCATGGATAAAATATTCTATACTCACTATCTGGGGAGATTCGGTGGAGCGGGTTCTGGGAGAATAATTTTCTTGGCCGCCATAGTAAATCGATGAACTGAAATAGCAAGGTTCCGTTGTTTCGTTCTCATAATTGGGACCCTTTTCTCTAGTCCCTACGCCACCGCTTTCAGTAACCTTGCTGTTCTGAGGGACAAAATCTGAAAAGAAACACAAGGAACCTAGTTAATTAGGTCATGCATGCAAACACTAAAATTAATGGACACGGATTCTTTTTCTGTAACAGTTCACATCTTAACATTACATATTATAGCTCAGGACTAGCCAGGAGGAAAAGGAACATGGGTATGAGTGGAGTCCCTCCCTTGCACCTAAAGTTAATTTGGAATCGTTGAAGCACATAAACCATACCTGGATTTCCATATTTGACGCTGGCACCTCGGTTATGAGTGGAGTCCCTCCCTAGCACCTAAAGTTATGGAAGAACAGAAATAATTAGAACGATCGCCACTTTTTACCCTTAAATGCTTCTTCACATTCCTTATACCCGATTCAGCTAAAGCCAAATCAGGTAGCTCATAAAACGTACAAATCCAAATAGAATTTCTTACTTTCATGGTGAATCTTCCTAAAAGTGTTAGTGCAGTGCCTCTAGGCTCTATCTATGTCAACGTACATTCCCTCATAGAAGGAATCATATCGAAGAAGTTAATAAATCCTCTCAAGTCTCAATCTCTCTGACGCATATCTCAACTTTTCACCTTTTTAAGCTCCATACAAATATTAGCCATTGAAGAGAATGCACATGATGTAAAACAATTAATAGGGATTGGAGTTTAGCAGTAAATACTTAGTTATCCTTGTAGATTATTAATGTAGAAAAATTAAAACATGTGACAAAATCTCTCATCCACTCTAAATAAAGAAATAGAACAACTTAAAAGTAGTTACAACAACACCAAAAAAAAAAAAATTCCCGCGCGAAAAGTGCACAATCATACCTGGCAGATAGTTTATGCACGCCCTTAAATGACCTATATCGAAAACATTATATTTAGAGTTCTGAAAAAGAAATAGTACCGTTGATGGTGGTGAAAAATGGATCCAAATAATCCGGTGGAGGATGATGAAGAAGCTGAAGGGGGGTCCTTTGGACCGAAAAGGTGATCCATAGTACTCATGGAAGAGGATGAGCCGCCCACTTGCTTCTTGTTCTCCATAGTAGAGTTCTGTATCACTTGGTAGCCTTCTTTGTCAACCAACGAACAAAACTACTCTGTGATAGATATCTCTTAACGGCCAAAGACCCAAAAGGGGAATGGGATAAGATTTGCAGAGATAAAAACGAAGCGATAATTACTAATTAGAAAGCAGAGGGCAGAGCAGAGCACGTGAAATTTGCAGATGAGGAGGTCTGGTGACGGTCGCAGCTATTTATAGGCCCCAAAATAGGGTGCTTTGGATGCTGCCACCATGTGCCTTCATTCAATCCACACTCTCTCTCTTTCTCTCTCTCTGACACATGGGTGCATCTTTCGCATCCAAGTGGACATGTTGCCAGCTCCAACCCGTACCGCCACGTGTTCCCACTCAAAATCATTCACCTGTGTTCGTTGGTCCCTTCTTCTGTACATGAAACAATATATATACATGAATATAAAGTTTCGGGGAGGTTCAAGCCGTTATGGTCCTATAGTCCCACAGGAAGATAAATGGATAAGGCTCAACTTGAATTTTCTCGCCTACTTTTGCCAAACAGTTTGACTGCCAACTATTTGGCAGCTTCAATTTTTTTCCTTTAGTTTTCTTCTTCTTTCTCATTGGGTTGGATGACTACTCATCCACCTCCCCCCTAAAAGAATCAAATGAGATCCCACAAAATAAAGATATGGGGGTTATCTTACCCTCAAATCGTTGAAAATTAAATATTCTATTGGTAAAATGAGAATCAAAGATGGAAGGAGATCAGAGATATTCAAGATTTTAAAGGAAAACAACCACTGATGAAGGGAATTTTGTTTGAAAATCAAACCGATCGAAAAGACTTGATTCCATCTCATTACTCTAGTCGAATTCTTCACTAAAAGAAACGAAGGATCGCAGAAAAGTGTTCCAAGGATAAGAAAGACTGGGAGAAGGAATAAAAGGACGAAAAATGGTCACATTCATACTAAACTGTTCGGGATTTATGCCAAGTAGGAGGAATGATTAGTTGCCACTTGTTGCCACACGGCCAAACAAACATTGGGTTTGCTTGCCCTGTTGAATCCCGTCGGCAGGAGATTGCTAGCTGCTGAGATTCTCGGGGGGGCGTCGATGTCAAATCTTCGGGGAAGCTAATCAGTTTGATATATTGGAGTTTTTAATGTTAACGAGAACATATATATAGTTATAGTACTTAGTACAAACAATTCATAAACATTAATTGACGATAAGTTCTCGCCCAGAAAGATTAAAGGCACTGAACAGGTGAAGCCCATGATGACGGAGTACACGTCTCACCAAGGGGATCAATTAAGTATTACTATTAAAGATGACACGCCGGAGTATTTGTCATTTTGCTAACTTTCAAGAAGAAAGATATACACGCATGCATGCACCTTTGCTCTCTTTTAGAGGATTCTAGCAAAATCCCCTCCATTGTTAGCGGACCGCGTGTGAAACGGGGGACAAACTAATCCCCAAGAGCGGTCTCGTAATTAGTGGGCGAAAGGCTATAATAGAAAAAATGATTATTTTCTGATCATGATGTGATGATGACGATACGGTTAATGTTGGAGAATTTTCTTTCGAACTTGTGTATGCAATTAGGTTCCTTTTGGATAACTCGGGATAAGTGCCAATCATTCATGGAATGTGACATTTCTTAGAGCACAAAATTGAAACTTGAAAGTACTCGTGCATTGTGATCCGGCAGGGAATTGATTAGCGTACTGTAGATGCTCCAAATGCTTTCTGAAAGGAGTTAATATTTTAGTCTAAAGTAGAAAGGAGTAAGATATTAGTTTCTTTAGAAGATTAATATGTGGCTGCTACAGCCTACATATATATAAGTTCTGGTAGTGCTTGGTCTGTTAGATAGCTAGCCACTAGTCAAAAGCGAATTACAATTACAAGAAATCCTACATTCCTTCTAGTCTGGAATCTGGACCCAATTTGCCATATCATTTTCGGTGGCCTATACGTCGAAGCTGGAAGATAAGGGTCTGATTTTGGAGATTTTGGCATATTATTCTCACCAGTGGCGGAACTAGAAGGGTGTCGAACTTTAAAGGCGAAATGATCATCTTCATTGTAAGATCTCTAATATCTCGAAGCTCAATGAGTTGGCCCGGGCCTATGGGTATGGCCATCTTCTATTTTTTTTTTTTTTAAAAAAAATTACATGATTTTTTTTTTTCTGGGAGATGGGTGTCGGCCGCCACCCTTCGCACACTTCTGGTTCCGCCCCTGATTCTCACTCCTGTGTTTAGGAGTGCATGTAATATACATGGGGGCTTCCGATACTAAACAAACAGTTGAATGAGAAATTCTCAGCAAATTCCTGATTCAGAAACCAACGACGAATTAAAGAGTCTTGATTCTGTGAGACTTGACTTTCAACCAAATCTTTAATTTTTTTTTGGACAGCTTGACTGGTGGCATATTGAACTCTCCCTCTTATCGAAATGTGCAGTGGTAGCATCTAATAATAGAGGGAATTTTTTCGTTCGGATGCTCGTGTCATATCCTTAGTATCTAGACTTGCTCCTGCAAATTTGGTCGACAATTTGACTCTTTGCTCAAAACCAAAAAAAGGTAAGAAATAAGTACGCGACTACATTCTTCTTTGCGTGGCTCAATTTGCACCATTGATATTGAATGATTTGCTCACATGACCTCGTGTTAAAAGATTTATTGAGGGAGCTTAAAAAGAAAAGAACGACTCTATATATAGTTAAGCTACCCTATTCAAGGAAAAAAAAATCTATATATGTCTCTAGTGGGCCATTCTATTAAATAAATACCAATATACCATAGGAAATGCTCTTTATCTTATCAATATCGTATAAATAAATATTACAATATTTGTTGTACCCGGCCGTCATGAATATGGGGCAAAATTTCTATGCTAAATTAGTAACCTACCGTCTATATATCATGAAAATTGGAGCCGATGTATAATGATCTACGTCGCGCGACTTGTTTACGGGAGGTATCATTAATGTCGAGATATGCGAGGCAGATCACTTTTTAATTGAGGATCTGAGGTGCAAAATTTTTAGAGTGTGCTGTACATGCACTCACAGTTCAAAAGGATTGGAGATTCGTTATCCGATTTGAAGCAATGCACGGAATCAAAACATCTAATTAGGGATTAATTCATATTCTGATATTTCTATCATGCTTATCTATTCTTCAGGCTTCCCATTCATCTATACAGAACACTGGTCGATCTTTCTCCTAGACGTGAGATTCTTTGTCGTTGATCTCATGTCTGGATTATATATGACTCTGTTAGCTATATATATACCCATTGACTGAGAACTAGATCTGATTTTGACAATACGACAAGAGTATTAAAGAGCATTAATCTAATTCCTTTTTGGTAATCAAGACGATTTTATTCGATTGAAGAGCAAATGCTAATTCATAACTAGTCATTACATGGTTAGCCAAAAGTTTGGATATACTAGATCGAGTTTTTCTTAAATATTAATCCACGTGACTACTCCAAAACACTTTCTCATTTGACCTCCGTACGAGAAAAAAAAACACACACACACAAGAGTTTTTCTTACTAGCGACAGAAATATACTAGAGTGACGAGGCTATAAGTCGACAAAGAAATTAGTAAGCGTATAAAATCCACAACAAGTATTCGTAGCATGATATCGTTTAATCTTAGTTCTGAATCTTCCACGGAAGGCATTTGGAGCTTTGGGCAAGAAGCGTCCCACGTGCTTCTGCATTCACCGCTTGAACCATCACAACACTTGCACACAATCCCAAGGGTCGCTGCAAAACTCGTCAAGTTATACGTCCCTGCAAATGAATCAGAAGATGATTATGCCATTGTTCCAAAGGCCAAAGTTGATGCATGTTCTGTTCTTTTGCTTACCTTTCTGATGATCTTTGAGTACCAGTGTCCTGGCTTCTGAGCCTCTCGGTACTTCAAGCACAGCAACGATCATGAAGAGCCAGAGAAAGAAGCGAAACCACTTGGGCATACCCATTTTCACTGTCAATTTGAACAAGAAGCTATGCACAGTCCGCATAGGAAGGCCTTATGAAATAGCATTCACCCTGAGCACATTTCTCATATCATATGGAATATTTCGAGGTTTTATAACTGTCAGGGGGTGTGACTCGTTCTATTTGGAATTGGAGGGTGTGGGGTTTACCACGCACATCGTAGCGCACGCGACACGCACTTCCATCGCTCTCAAGTTTATGGAGTGTGGGCCAGAGAGAGAGAGAGAGAGAGAGAGAGAGCTTTTAATCAAGTTTTCCTGTCTGGAGAACGCGACAGAGGAAAGGAAGATGCAAGCACGAACTTTGGCTTCTTTTGAACGTTCTCTTTCTTTCTTTCATATTTCGCATGGCGGATTTTTTACGATAACATCCTGGATCTTCGTTTGAAAATTTTTGGTATTAATAAATTGCGCGAAAGGATTGAAATTCTTATTTTCTTTCTTTTACAACGATCAATGGAACTTTTTTTCTTTTTCCCTAACGCACTAACTCATATGGTGCCTTTTGTATATCAGACATGGCGGATAAATATTTAGATCGACCGACGGGATTCGATTGGGCACTAGGAGATGGAACAACCTCGTGATTTGGCCACGACAAGTACTCTAGAAATTAAGAGAGTTACCCACCGTCGGAAAGTGATTTATTACGCAACAACATCTATATACTGCCATAATGCCATTTACTTATCAGCAAATAGAACCTTCTATAATATATATAGCCACTTGCGTATATAAATTCCATCGCTTGAATTTCAGTGATTCAGGTATGATCTGATCCTTTGACTATTGAAAATGTACTATTGGCGTTTCCTTCACGGCCGTAGAAGCTTCTACGAAGTTCTGTGGGCCGGAAAGATAAAACCAATTAGATATTCTACCTATGGTCTAGCTTTCATCCATATGATATAATATACTTATTGGCGTTGTCATGATGCTTATCCCAAGCGCATGCGTAAAGCTGGACCCTTGGGCCTTCACACCTACTGACTGGGCTTCATGATTGAAATATTTTAGAAACATCCATGCATGCATGTATCATGTGTATGCATGCGTCCTGTTCGTCTCGATTGTGGCCAGCTCTATATGCGGAATAACTTAATTGATGCTGGTAACTGCATGCAGCATGCGGATCATATAGAATTAACAAACAGTTGTTTGGTTGCTCCGACAAAGTGGAAAGGAAGGGAGGATTCCTTCCTCCCTCTCTAGTCGAGCAGGCGACTTCCTTTCTAATTCAATTACCCAAAACGTGTTTTAATGGGCACCGAAAGAAGCACCTTAATTTTTCTTTAACGTGGATATAGCGTACGTACAGGGTTTTGTCCTGACTTGTGCATTCAATGTAATTAAAAATGAAATTACTGTATTAGACCCGGAGGGGATTCCAAGAAAATCGTTCGATCGACGTGTAAGACCCTACACATTGAATTTTGAAATTCTTCCTTGGACCTATCCATTTTTATCCTCCGATATGATAGAGACAGGACATATTTATCATGCGATATTACCGTTTGATTCGTAATTGACAATTCTCTATCTACATAGTACGTACGTATATCAGGATATAGTGGTAATTTTGTTATAAAGATAATGTTTTTTCTCTCCTCTTTTTCAGCCATCAAACACGGGATAAATTCATTTTATTTACGTGGATTCTTTCTTTTCTGTCCTTCCTTTTTTTATCCGTCCTCTCTGACTAAGGGTATTCAAGATTAAGAATCTCGAATATGGAGTTATGAACCCGCATTAAATAGTACCGAAACAGTTTAAAAATATATATTATAACTTAATTCATCTAAATGACCCTGCCGCCACAAGGGGAAAGACAAAAAGAAGAGTATCTTGTTTCCTTATTCCTGACTAAGGGATAAAAACAAGTTTTTAATCAAATAAATAAAACCATCCTCCTCCCGAGTCCTTTTTCAAGAAAATGGACGAAACTAGAAGCAGACAACTCGATAATCTTTTAACTTTGATTTAGATGGGAATATAGAATATAGATGATGACGCAACAGTGAGCGGGTAAAAATATGGCCCAATTAAAGATTGACTCCAACCAGAACCCAACCCAACCCAAAAGTTATACCCAAGTAGCCAAGTTTTATGATTTCCAGTCCGGCTCATCCATAAATCCGGGTTGGGCGGGCCATGTCATGTGAACTACGCTCTTCACGGGCCGCGTACAAGACCCACCTAGGCGTGGGCCTCACTGTACAAAACATACAACATTAATGACGGTATACCATCCGGCAATTTACCCATTTACGTAATACGTAGTTATAAAACAGATAGTACACCAATGATGCACTGCTGAAACTCAGAAAAGGCTCAAATTCATTCAAAGCTAATGCTTTGATTATTTAGGCATGCAGATACTTGTACATATATAAGAGCGGTGTCATCATTTAGCAAACACAACAATGGGGCTCCTCACTTGGAACGTACCATCATCCCACGTTAAAGAAGCCGAAACCACGAATTGATTTATTGTTCCTTCAATGACAAGCTCAAACGGAAGCTTTTGTCCCATACATGTGAAAGATAGAACGCTAGGGTTCACTTTGATTGCAAGTCCAGGTGGGGCGGTCACTGTAGCTTTATAGGTAGACTTGGCTGATCCAACATTTGTGACGGTCCGACTGAAAATGTGGCTGATTGATTTCGAGGGCGATGTGGATAGAGCAAAGGAGGGATAGTTGAGATCGAAGCTGGCGGTTCCATTATTAACTTCAGAGCAGGTGCCATTGTCCCCAGTCAACACTTGTAATAACTTGGTACTATATCCTTCTCACACAAAAATTTCACGTAGTCAAGTGGATCTATATCGTATATTAAACCAGGATGTGGAGCCTTAAGAGGATTTATATTGCCTGCACCATATGCAAATTCCGCCTCAGGGTTCTTTTCAGGACTCATTGGAACAGCTGCAAGTAATAAACCAAATGAGTCTGAGTTGGTTATGGTTCGGTTTGCATTAGATTACGAGTATGGGTGTACTATGTATAGCTGTTAATTACCAGTAGTCAGAAGAGCTGACTTGAGAGCTGCAGGTGACCATGTGGGGTGAAAGGATTTGATGTAGCCAGCCACCCCTGTAGCGTGTGGGCAAGCCATCGATGTCCCGCTAACAACATTGTATGAAAATGCCCTTTTATCACCTTTGAGTCCGGAAATTGGGGATATTGGAGACCATGCTGCTAGAATGTTGAGTCCCGGAGCAGCTAAATCCGGCTACGATACGAAAAGAAAAGTCTCAATGAGATATGTCATGTAAAAGAGAGAATATAAACAAGGTCAGCACAAAGTTACCTTGAGAAGGTTGGGTGTAGCTGGATTTGGACCCCTTGATGAGAAGGACGGTATGAAAGGTGCAAGTTCTTCTTTACGCTCCTTAGTCCTGAGAATAGTGCCAGTGGAATTCCTGAAATTTTTGTGTGAGAAATAGGATTAGTAGGTTTTGTGAACCTCTTCATTGCCTTGGGTATGTAAACCAAATGAAATTGGTCAGTTTTCAGCCTTGGCCGTGTCGGTGTCAGATAGATTAGACACGCCGGATCAAAATGGACCAAAGTGAGATTTAAAAAATGAGTGAAAAATTCTATGGGTCCAAGCGAGCTTAGTCAAGTCCAATGCCTGACCCAAACCGACCAGCCAACTGACAGTCATCGATGTCTTCGGCAGTATAGCGCTGACTAGTGGGTTCGGGTTGAATTCTCATGTCTGACACGGAGCCTAAAAGTATGACGGAAAACTGAACCAGGGGAGGATGCCTAACCTATAGCCTAAGATGTTTTACATTGATACCTTGTGGAATTCATGTATAAGAAAATTTTGCCACCATCCTCAGAGCCAACGTAAGATGCAGGCAAGGCAAAAGGGTAAGCAATGTCATGGCGGCCTCGAGCTTGCATCACAACGCCCACTGCACCAACAAAGAATGCTTCGTCCCCGCCACCCAGTGAATCACAAAGTAAAATTTTACCCTTCACCAAATTCTTGTCCAGCGAATCTGGGAAACAATACCTGCATTATAGCAATTAGTTCCACTTTTACTGCTCAACATAAAAAGACGGGGGTATCACTTTGACTATCATGTTGGAATTTATCTCAATCGGGACTGCTATCTTGAGACGCACAAAGTAGTCTAAAGAGATTTATGAGAGCAAATGGTTAAACTTATTTCCTTTGTCTACATATATCTGAACGAATTAGTCTTGCTTTAATTACCTGGACCCGGAAGCGAAATCTGCTGTCTTGTTTGCTGCATCTCCGCCATAAATCATTGGATACATTTCATTCTTGAGGTCAAATGTATTAATTGAGATTCCCTACACACATTGAATACAGGAATTCTGCAAATTATAGATATTCAACATTTGATAACAGAGCATGGACTGATATAAGGGATATTCACAACACTTTTTTTGTTTATCGGTCTCTTATGCTTCCATTTTCTCTTCTTCTTTTTCTAGTGTATAAAGGGACAAAGAATCTTTTCTTGGATAGAGGAGAACGTGACAAGACTTTTTAACAATCTGAGTACCTCATAGATTTTGTTGTCACCCAGTTGGACCTCAGTGAAGAACTTCCGATCTATAGCGCTTGCAGCCACAGAGAGAGACCATGGCGAATAGTTAGTCACCGTTGATAGAGTTGGACCTCTGTTACCAGCAGAGGTCGATGTCAGTATTCCATTTCTCATAGCATGAAAGGCTCCAATTGAAATTGAGTCCTCAAAATAGTTATTAAGAGCTGATCCTCCAATTGAGATAGATATTATGTCGACGCCATCGTGAATGGCATCATCAAATGCTGCAAGAATGTCAGCATCGTAACAGCTATCCGACCAACATACTTTGTACACAGCAATACGTGCTGATGGAACCCCTCCTCGTGCTGTTCCGAATCCAAGGCCCAGGACGCTTGCGCCGCTAACTGCGTTTCCAGCCGCTGTCGATGCAGTATGTGTTCCATGCCCATCTGAATCTCTGGGAGATTTAATATCACCTGAGATGAATTCCTCAGCACGGTAATATTGAGCTCCAATGATTTTACTGCACAAGTTACAACATTTATCAGTGGAGCTTTTGACTCTTTGTATACGTGGGCGTGTGTGCATGTGCACCCTGCACCTGCAGACAGAGCACCAAAAATATATATATGGCTGTAAAGATGTACTTGTTGCAAGTGAAATTGGTTGAGGCTTGACATTTGCCCTTCCATTTGCTGGGCGGTGGACCAAATCCTTTGTCATTAAAGCTATCGGACTCCGGCCAAATCCCAGAGTCTAGCACTCCTATAACGATGTCGCTCTCAACAGCTTTGCACTTGCTTGCTGTGGAAAGCCAAGGAAGTCCCATGACCTTGTTGTGTGGAGCTTTTTCAGTTCGCTGGGGAACACGGATACTACGCCATCCCTTCCTGCATAGTCATTGTTAAGATACTCTTGTCATTGATCTAGAAAACTTGGAACTGAAGACCATGGGGGAAGATTAGGTGCACTGACCGGCCATTTTTTGAGCTTCTTGCTCTGTTAGCTTCGCTGCAAATCCATTGAAGCTCCTCTTGTAGCTATAAAGCAGAGATTCTTGTCCAGTATTGCTGAGTTCAATTGCAAAAACTCAAGTTAAAGGCCAGGCACATTTCAATTGCAAAAAGTCTGATTGGTATTTTTTTTTGGGGCTCTGAAAGTATCTTTTTTTCAGGAATGTATAATGGAACGCCATGAAATTGGACGCAGTATACGATACCCCAACACATTTCACCGTACAAATCATTAAAAGTTGAAGTATCAAAGGTAGTTTATCTCCTTATCACTTGTCATCATCTATGGGCACTTTCAGAGCTTGCAATGCTAAGGTTTCTACCAGATTCTGCTACTTTTTGTCCCCTGATCAATGGGTGCATATAAATGAGGTGGAGATAACGCTTTTGAAATTTCGAGAAAGAGGGGAGAGGGTCTGAGAAATGCGTTTGGTTTCGGCAATTCCCAAAATGAAGCTGACAACAATGCCGTAATCATGAGCAATTTCAAAAGCACGTTATAATAATAATAAGAAGAAATTCGAGCAACATTTGTAAAGGTGTCGTTTTGCTGCTTTTTCAACCTGTCAATGACTTCTTGTAGCATGCTTGTGTGAAGGGATGACGTGCTAACCTCGTCCCCCTGCCTGTCGCCCATATAGACGATATAAGTCTGCATGCACAGTAATAGGTTAAAAATGAAAGTGTCAATCATTCCCAGTGAAATAGAAGGCCGGACCTGCCGGTGTTTTTCAGATACACATCGGGAATTTAAGTGGGTAATTGAAAACTCGATTACGAAAGTAAAAAAATATATAGATATATATTTACCTTTCGGTCACTCAGAGAAGTTGAGCAACCAATAAGCAGAGTGGAGACCAGGCTTAGAAGGAGAAGCCATGAAAGACTCGAAGTACTTCTGCTTTCCATTGGAGAGGTTGCTATAAAATGGCTGGCGCTCGTGTATAGTACTCATATATATGTGCTACTCAGTACTCATATATATGAAGTTTCAAAAACAGACAAAAACGAGTCTGAGATAAGTTTTGGAAGGCACTGATCAAAGTGGAAAATTCTACGACGATCGCGTCGTTGATTTGTGAAGCCAATTTTGATGACCGTAGACTTCTCCGTCAATTTCCAGCTTTTTTATTAGTAGGTAGCTAGCGACACAGGCTTCATGATATTTCTCTTCTGTTTTTCTAAGCGATCGACATAGAAAGCTTGTCCTTCGTCATTAAATTCTGTTTGTTTAGTTGCGCGAAACGTTAATTGGATGTTGTCTAACGATACAGACAAGAGGGATTCCCTTGGTCTTGATCTGAATATTATACTTAGATGCTGAGATTCATTAATAAGATATATCAGGGAGTCTCTTTTTCCACGTTTGGCAGACTCGTAAATTTTTGCAGTCATAACCATGTAAGTCGTTTTCATCTAGAATTCACCCTTAAAAAAGTATTCAGCCCCAAAACTCAGGACTTCCAAGTTCCAACTGCTACTTGACTCTGTCATTGGTGAAATTAAACAAGAGGATTTGTCCAATTTTCAAACCATTATTTCTGATACCGTAAATCGCCGGCCGGCGGCACGACGACCCTCTCCTCGTGGACGAAGGTGATCCACCAACTATTGGCCTGCAGCACACGGGTAGAAAGACCCCACGTTTGTGGTCCACACGGTTATCAATAATATCATTCATCTCTCTTTATCATTTGAAGGGTGGCTGGTGAGAGCAATTGATTCCCACTCGCTCCCCCGAAAAAAGGTTCATTAAGACACCTCCGATGTATTTGTTGGCTTCGAGAGTCACAGGGAGTAGGTCCAAGGATGGAAATTGTCAAGAACGCGATGCAACAATGTGGGTCTCACCCTCACATGCATGCACATGGGAAGGAAACAGCTTGCATTTTGTAGATTTTCCATCAGCAGATCAGCTCCTGGCAACGACGCACACGATTTGGGCAACTTGTGCTCACTGGAGAAGGTACACGAATTACCCAAAACCTTCTCTGAATATGTGATTATTAATGTTTCTCGTTAGTCTCCGTTAAAACCAGTTCTTTGTTCGCTGAATCCAAGGTCCGAGGACGACGTCGGGGTTGTTTGTGTGGCTTTGTTTATTTGTTGGATAAAATTTCCTTGTAGGATTTATTTGGAATTTCGGAAAAATTCGGGTCATATGGTCCGAAATAACGAGGAAACCTCTGATTTAAAAAGTCATAAAATAATCTATCTTTGTAGTTCAAGTGGTAGTGAGAGCTTTAGAGTGTGGGTTAGGTGCACACTAAAAGGTTTAACTATCATGTGCACAAAATTACCCTACTTAAATGAGAGATTAGACAGTGGGTCAATTTGTCATCTTTAAAGTTGTCATGACATTTAATACAATTCGTGGAGATACTGAGTAACATCCATTCGAACTTATTACACGTGAATGAGTATCTAAATTTTTTTTATTATAAAAAAAAATCTATAAAATATATGCAAGTAATTAAAGAAAAAAATCCTAGCTTCAATTTTAATTGTTCTCCCGAAATTCAAGAAGAAAATTAATATGTTGTTTTGAAACAAAATTTTGTCAAAATTTTAATCAAATTTTAGGAGTAGGTGAAAAAACTAAAGAGTAAAAATGAAAAATTTGTAAAAAAGTAAAAAAAATTAATGAAAAAGTGATTTGATAAAATTTTTGTAATGATAATAAAATTTTAAAAGATTAAAATTTTGAAAACAAAAAAAATTGTCAGTTCAGTCCATACTGCCAATTACGACTCGAGTTGACTCGAATAAGCCGAAAAAATATTCTCTAGCAACGGTCCCTCCTAAACCAGTTTCTTTCCTCTCTCGATCTGCTTAACGGCTCTGTGTTGGTTAAAAATCTTGTGCAAAGGGGTCCAGTCCTTTTATCCAATACTAGTAGCCACGTCAGGCAAGATACCTTACCTACGATTTAGAAGGACTAAGGAGGATCATCAAAGTTTTTCTATTGGGTGTTCCTAAAAAGTGAGGATTTGAGGCTCATCCGCTCCTTTCAGGCCCACACCTCCGCCCAAAACTGGGCCTATCCGAAGGGAAAGCAAGGGTACCATTATAATGACATTAAGACATTTATCCCAAAGACCCGTTTTAGCCCCGAATACATTTAAGGATTGAGACAAAACGAAAAAGCTATAAATTTACCTTCCTTCTTCTCTCTCTTCTCATTTTTCCTTCTCTAGGCCCAATCTTACAGTGTAACAGTGGCGAAACTTAAGTATTAAGAGTTAAGATGCTACTGCAAACGGGTCCAATACGTTATTCAATTAGCAGCAGCAGCAACGTTAGTCACTGGCACCTTATCGAGTATTTGGAAGGACCAAATCTTGTTTTCCCTTGTTTTACGCGGTACTACTAGCGACCAGCCAATCGGTCGCAACCGTTTTGTTTTTTTCATGTTTGCGTCGGCTAACTGCTTGTCTTATCCGCGAGGTACCGATGCAAACTGCTCCAATATGCTATCCAATCAGCAGCAGTAGGCAGATAAGTCCATAAATTAGGAATCTTCCTTATGGTACGATTTTCCTATCAAACATCCATTGATTAGGTACGTTTTGTTGAGAGAGATAACGATAAATAATTAACGGAAAATTATTTTCTCTAGAAGAAAGTAAATATAGTGTAATTTTAATAATTATACGTATTGAAAAATAATCTCAAGATAATCAATCACACCAAGTCAGAATAACACAAGTAATTTTTTACATGAAAGACTTTCCCGGTGTGAGGAAAAAAAAATACGGGACCTAGTCTAGTCAATCTCCACTATAAACCAAATAATGGGTACACAAAGTCTTCTCGAGTCACACTAAAGGCTACAACTCAGATCTTCAAGATGATATCAATTTTGACAAATACAACGGAAAAACAACGTAGAGAAAATACAAACAATCCGCGGTTACTGTTCATATATACGAACCACTGTTTCGAGCTCAAAATCTGATCTTCACCGTTGATTATAGCCTCTTGTGTCGTGAACGTCTCCTCCAAATTTCAGCTCGATCGGACCACAGATAAAGCGGGATTTAGCTTTTGATGAAACTTGGGTGTGAAAGAGAAAAATTGTCTCTTTATTTTCTTTCTCTTCTTTTAATCCGTCGTACTTAAAGAACTCATCCTTAAAGTTATAAACTTGTAAGTTAAAACCCTAATGAATTTGAGCCTTATTAAAGACTCCATTGGACTTTCCTTCACATGGAAGGATTAAACCTAACATTTTTGTGAAGGACAGTATAGGGCAGGTGGAATGTTCACTCCACAGGCCCACGATTTTGTTCCCCCTACTCTTAGAAAAACTGGGCCGATCATGAATTTCGGAGGGTAAGAGGTTTTTAGTTTACTTTAGAATATCAATTTCACCGTCAAATACTCCTCCTTCGGAGGAAGTTTTATTAACTCTTGTTCACTGCCTTAATCTTCAACTTTGAAAAAATGACCCAATTTACAAAATTTATTCTTTGGAACAGTCTACCTGCATGATTGATCCATATTTCTTACGTTCTGTCACTGAATAATGTGGGCTGTCTAGTTTTGATTTACAGAAAGTATAACAGGTGTTTCATTTTCCAAATTAATCAAGCATTGACATTAAGTACCAATAGTCGCATTAAAACACAGCTTTAGAATTAAAGCTCTACTAGGGGTTCTTAAAATAGGATTTTTTTTTTCTATAGTTTCCTCTGCTTAAATTTTTTGTATGTTTGGCCAAACTTGATTTTTTTGCCTTCTCAAGGAGCTAGGAAGGACCAAAAAAGTGTATTTGGAACCCAGTTTCTTTTTCAGACTGGTAAAACAAATAATGAAGGCCTGCAATAAGACAATTCCATGGTAATTAATGGTATATATCCTTCTGTGTTGTATGGACACAGTTGTGTTAAGAGCGGCTCGAGGAGAAAAGGGTGGTTTTGAACCATGACACAGGGACGTCATGCGTCAATCAGCCTAAGAAAACTAAGTCCATATAACAATTAGCAGAAGAAACTTAAGTAGAATAGTAGAGCATTATATAATTCGAATTATGGAACAAACAGTTTGGTACACTTCCCTGCACTACTGTAGAACTAGAGCAAAAGCTTAAATTACTACCACTTCTCTCCTTGTTTGATTCGACCTGCTTTCCTCTCTGCACATTCCTTCTAAGCCTTTGCTCTGATTATTTACCCAATACAAGTGTCATAGAATTATAACATCACAGTACAACCACCACAATGGGGCTTCTTACTTGGAAATTACCATCATCCCATATCAAAGAAGCAGAGGCCATGAATTTATCAATTTTTCCTTCAACAGTGACTATAAATGATTTCTTTTCTTCTAGAGATGTGAATGACAGAATACTCGGGTTCACTTTGATTCTAAGTCCATTGGGAGAGCTCACAATAGCACTATAGTTAAACGTTGGTGATCCAACATCGGTTACAGTCCTATAAAAGACATGACAGATTGATTCAGACGGTGACGCAGATAGAGCAAAAGAAGGATAGTTCAGATCAAAGACTTTTCCTTTGGTAGCAATAGTACAGTGATCTCGATAATCCTCAGTAATGATTTGTACTAACTTGGTGTCATATCCTTCACGACACAGAAACCTTACGTAATCTAATGCATCAATATCGTATACCAAACCAGGACGACAAGCCTTATTTGGATTTAAATTGCCTGCACCATATGCAAATTCCGCCTCCGGGTTCTTTTCAGCACTCATGCGGGAAGCTGTAAGTAATAGACTCAATAGGAGTGAATTGGTCATGTTTATGGTTTGTTTTAAGTCATCCTCAAGATTGAGGAAAATATAAATCATCTTACCAGTGGTCATAAAAGCGGACTTTATAGCTGCAGGCGACCATTTAGGATGAAAGGATAGGCCGCTACCGTTGTAGCATGTGGGCAGCCATTGATGTCCCCGATATTATGTTGTATGATGCGTATCTAGGATCGCCTTTAATTGTGGAGATTGGGGAAACTCCAGACCATGCAGCTAGAATGTGAACTCCTGGAGCAGCTAAATCCGACTACGATCCATAAGACAAACTAAAGAAGTTTCAATTGGGAGTAGCAATGCAGGAGATAAATTATAAATAAGACTATTCGTAGGTTACCTGAAGGATATTGAATGTAAGTGGACTTGGGCCCCTCGAAGAGAAGTTCGTTATGTAAGGGGCAAATGTATCATTACGCTCCTTACTCTTAAGCACAGTTGCAGTTGGGCTACTGTAAATTGTGTATACATGTTCATTTGGGTCAACATTGTTGTGAATTTTTAGTTGTTTACAATATCTAATATCTCTACCTTGTCGAACCCATGTAGGCATAAATGTTGCTACTATCCTGCAAGTTAAGGTAAGATGCTGACAAGGGATATAAGCGATCATTATCATATGGCCTTCAGCCACTCATCAAAGTCTCAGCTACGCCGGCTGAAAGAGACTCTGCGCCACTGTTGTCGTTCTCGCAAAACACAATTTTATCTTTCACCTTATTTTTGTTCAAAGAAGATACACTACAATACTTGCGTTACGTTCTACTTTAATTATTAGATTGGAATATTGGAATGAATGTTTATTTTTAAATAAATTTTTTCCAAGTTACCTCGATGAGGAAGAATAAAAACCTGCTGTAATGTTTGGCGCATCTCCTCCATAAATTAGTGGATATATTTCATTCGGTAGGTCAAATGTATTGATTGAGCTTCCCTACATAATATAACAAAGAAAATTCTCAAAATTACCGTTCGTTTATAATTAAGTTCTAGGCCGCGCGCGTATTTCAACGAGATAATTAAAATCAGTTATATATTGCAGCTATGCTAATCGTGATCTGGAGAAATATGAAGAAGAAGATGGTAGCAGCTACTGATATTATATGCACTTTTTCTATTTATAATTTAATATAATAATTAACAAGTGGCTGGACTTTTGAAATTACCTTATATATCTCGTTGTTACCTAATTGGACTTCGGTGAGGAACTTCCGATCTATAGTGCTAGCAGCCACATTGAGAGACCATGGCGAAACGTTTACGATGGTTGCTAGACGTGGACCATTGTTACCAGCGCAAGTTGAGGTCAGTATTCCTTTCTTCATAGCATGAAAGGCACCAATGGAGATCGAGTTTTCAAAATATCCCTTTATATATTGTCCAACGACAGAGATAGATATGATGTCAACGCCATCACTAATGGCATCATCAAAAGCTGCAAGAATGTCAGCATCTTGACAGCCGTAACCATTTTGCCAACATACTTTATACACAGCAATACGTGCAGATGGAACCCCTCCTCGTGCTGTTCCTTTAGCAAAGTTTCCCGCCAGGCTTGTCCCATAAACTAAGTTCCCAGCCGCTGTTGATGCACAATGTGTCCCATGGCCAGCTGAATCTCTCGGGGATCCAATATCACTGTGGCTAAGATGTCCAAGGTGATTGTAATGCTGTGCTCCGATGATTTTACTACACAAGCAACAACAGTACTTGTCAGTGGTGGTTAACGCTGGGGTTAATTGTGCGTGAGTAGAGATCAAAGGTGTTGGTCCTAACAGACGGTTTTAATGCTGCTAATACATTGATTAATCTCAATAATGACTAAGATGCAATTAATTAAAACATTAATGATTCAACTAAAAGAAAAGAAAAATGAACAACATTAATGCATTAGTTAATTCGATTTGAGCCATCGATGAGATTCATTAATGTATTGCCAGCATTAACTTAAGACCTATTAGAATCCAAGCATTAGGAAGAAAGCCTTCTATCTGTGAGAATGTGCGCCAGTGCTTGCAGACGTAGGACAAAATATGGTTGTAAACATAGATACTTGTTACAGGTGAAATGGAGTGTGTCATCGCAGATGCCCCTCCATTTGCTAGGTGGAGGACCAAATCCTTCGTCATTAAAAGCTCTCAGACTCCGGCCAAATTCCAGTGTCAATCACACCTATAATGATGTCTCCTTCAGCATGACTTCTTTTAACTTGCTCTGAGAAGCCAAGGAAGTCCCATGACCTTGTTGTTTGGGGATCTTGTCGTTGGCTAGGAAACACGGACACTACGTTGTCCATTCCTGCGTATTCAACGTAATGACATTTTTGTTATCTATATTGGAAACAAGAAACAATTTGGGGTTTTTTTAGGGAGATTATGTTCACCGACCAGCTATTTTTTGAGCTTCTTGGTCGGTCAGCTTTGCCGCGAATCCACTGAAACTCCTCTTATAGTTGTAGATTAGAGACTCCGACCAGCAGTTCTGTTAAAGGAGGCACATATATAGATTTGACAAGTTACAAAATCTGAGCTGATTGGAATACCTAACGTTATCTATAGCAATGAATGAGCAATGGGCAATTGAGATAGGCGGATGCGGAAAATTGGACCTCGTAGACATATATATGCCACATTTTTTCAGCATGTAGAAATCAGTCAAAAGTTCTTAATTTTGATTACCTATGCATGCCGTTTTGCCCTTCAGAATTTTCATTAATACTAGGCCTTTTTTGGAGGTACTTGCATTCTAGAGGTTAACGTCATTTTTTGCCCTTGCAGTACTGTTAATTGAATCATATTGCACTGCTACTTTTAAAGCTACTTTTTTGTGGTTTTCAATTTAGGTTAAATCCTAATTGCACGAGTGTCCATCAAAATATTTTGGAGGCCAAGGAAGGAGGGCAATCAATAGTGAGTGGATCTCTTTTTGCCCTTAAGAGAACAGTTGGCCCAACTCAATAAATACCCACAAGTAACACAATTTAACGTAAGTTCCAGTCGTGGGCTACGGGCATGCTATATCTAATGGTTAAGTCTAGGTAAATGCATTGATCTTTATAGGGATGTAAGCTAAGCACTGAATGTTCAGATTATTAGGGCAGCTATCATAAGTAATGGGCCGTTAGGACATATGAAAGTTCAGGAGGTTTTGGGGTTATCATTACACGGGTAGAACAGATATTAAATATGCATCAAACCTGCATGTAACTTGCATTTCCAATATCATCTCAAACTCAAACAGAGAAAAATGGTCCGACATTGGATGTTTGCCAGCAAGAGCGAAATTGATGGATAGCGAAATGCTAACTAACTTCTCTACTCGCAACATTGGATGCTAACTAACTTCTCTACTCGCAGCTAAATTTTAGTTGAATTTTACCAGCTTTTTTTTTTGTTCTTTTTTTAACAAAACAGACAGTGTCGTTCATCTGTAGGAGTTTTGAACCCCTCCCCATTGAAAACATGACCCAAGTGTCCCCCGTAAGCTGTGCATGTAATCTCTATTCTCTCCCATCTGGATCAGGAGTCCTAGTGATGGCTCCAGGGAAACCCTCGTAGAAAGCAGGCCAATCGCAGCCAGAGTTAAATTTGGTAGTGGAATTAAAAGTGGTGTTCCACAACCAGCGCAGTTGTAGATCCCTTCTTCAAAGAACTTATCATATTCTGCAATGCCTCTCAGCTCTATCCCCTTCTGGCGAAGAATCCGAAATTGCTCGGGAGAGAGAACAACCATCCACTCCTCCTCTGCTTTCTGGGCCGAACCTGGTGCAGCCATTCTCAGTTCTCACTAACTCTCCTACTATGATCTTCACGAATGTTTTAATAACTGAAACACAGCGATCCTATTGAGAAGACCATAGTAAGATATTTGGAAGGCCAAACCTGAAAACTTCAATTAAAATTGGGAAGGCCATAGCTAGAGAACCCCGATCCTATTGAAAACGTTTGAATCCCCATTGTCGTTGTTCCCGCAGCTGCCGAATCTCTGGTCACCTGTGTTTACATCCCCATTGGAGAAGAACAAGTGAGCCCGACGTAATTGGTGAAGTTTCTGTTCAAGTACCCGACAGCTCAAGTCTCTGTTGTGCTTCTCCAAACTCGGGGAAAAATTTGGGGAAACAGAGCAGGTTCGCCGTTGAGCAGGTGCGAGGAGAGAGCATTCTATGAATGCGAAATGGGTTCCTGATCTCTTTGTTCCAATAACGAATCAGATAGACTTTCGAGGTAAATGGGTTCTCTGCCGCTTGAGAGGCGCCGGCGCCGGCGGAGGCAACCTGCATTGACACAAAACGAAGACATGGGTGAGATTGGGAGTCGTAGAAACGGAGTTCGAGCTCCAACAAAATGCAAAACACCAACTGAGACGCAGAGTGCTTACAGCAAGAGATGAGAAAAAGATAAAGAGGAAGAGAGCAGTCATGGGTCTGAGTTTTTTTTGTGCTCTATCTATTTTGTTTTCTTAAGCAGAAGAGGGGAGTGAGCATGTTTGTGGGTTTGTTAAGCTGTAGTCGGAAGAAATTGGGTAACAAAATCAAGCTGGCTGCTGACCTAGACGAGGGTAACACATGGCAGATTTTTATTGGGAGTAACGTGCCCATTTTTTTGACATATTAGCACCTGCTGTCAGGGAGTTAACGTCTTTGATAATGCATAATGGAGGGACCTATATTTACAAAAGGGTGACCTCAGGATTAATTTGTCGATTGATTTGTCTAAAGGTCATACACAGGGATTTACTGTGCAATTAAGTTTTTTTTTTTTTTTCGCGCTAGACCTGACACTTACACCTGCCCTTAACTTTAGTACTAAGGCTGTTAGCCCTGTATAGGACGATTTGAAATGGTTTCATTGGCCCACCATTAGGCCCAATATAGCCTACAAATGGACTGGACTTATATCGAAATACGTCCTAGCCTGATAACGGGGATACTTTTGTGCACGAGTTTCCGCCCTAGCCCCTTGGTTTCCCTGCGTTAACAACCCGGAGGCTGGAATGGTTTGAAAATTCATGCATTGAAGAACAACAGGCACCCTAAGTCTTCCAACTGATCTTTGCGAGGTTTTTTCTTTTTTACCCTTTTCCACTCTTTTTTTTTTTAAATTTAAATTTCCCGATGGGGACGAAGTCATAATTTGTGTTGACATAAGAACAATGTGTATTTTGAACCTTCCAACTTCAAGATTGACTCCTTTTCCACGTGGAAGGCCACTTTATGTGCAGTTTCGTCATCTTTTCCGTTTCTTTTTTATTGGCTTTGAAAATTTGGCTTCGGTCTCTTTCATTTTCCTTTGAGCAATGCTTGATGTCTTTCCTGAGTTCTTCTGAAAAGAATTCAACGGCTCAAGATTAATTTTAGAAGTGAATCCTACACACCCAGAGATCCTGAGCTGTTGGATTCTTTCCAGAAGAACTTGGAAAGAATTCAAGAAGGACACCAAATATTTATGTTTTCCCTTGATCTTTCCTTGCAAAATTTCTGAGTCGGAAGTTGTCCGATCCTACGATCACTTCAAAAATAAACCGATCCACCGGCCTTTTGTTTTGTTTTTTCTCCCCCTGTTTTCTTCTCAAGCAAAACAGACAAGAGAAAGAAAAATGCACATTGAAAAGAAGCCACTTCTAATGGGCAACGTTCTTTTCCTTCGAGCCATTTAATTAACAAGTGGATCGTCAAAACTTTGCGGTCAATACCGAAATTGACAATGCTTGTTTTTTGTTCAGCCAGGTTTGCCGAGGTATAGGGAGTGTATAACCAATGGGGTGCAAAGTGGATCGTGAGTATGATTATCTCTTCAAGATCGTATTGATCGGGGACTCGTGTGTTGGAAAATCCAACATTCTATCGAGGTTTACGCGAAACGAGTTCTTCTTGGAGTCTAAGTCCACTATCGGTGTTGAATTTGTACCTAGGATATGACAGGTTGGGTTGTAATTCCTACCTTGGAAATGCGGTCAATGATTCGCTTCTTTGCCAGTGCTTCCTTTTTAAATGGTCCTCTACAGTCAATATCTTTTAACTTTGAACATGGCTGTTGATATTACAAGACTTATTCTTTTGTAGATTATATTACTGTACGTTGTTATTTGTTGCGTCACTGGTAGGATAGGATGACCCAGGCGACATTTTTCCTCTCCCTTACTAGCATGCCTGTATCGGCAGGGCCTGGGCCTCTGGCCAGGCCCATATTTACTGCTTTGTTTGGCTTGATGCAAGTTTGCCTGTACTATTAGTCAGCTGGACACTCACCCAGAAGGGCACTATGCTTCTTGCTTGGATTTTATATACTTATTAGATCGGGTTGTCGTTTTTTTCTGTACCATTTCAATAGTTAAAGCATAAAAGTTATGTTGTACTTTTTTCATTTAAGAAACTGATGCAATGCTTCTACTGTGGCCATGCGTAAATTTTTTTCACGGCAATTTTGACGACAGCTAGAGGTTGAATGCAATCTTTATTTTTTCCCCCCTTTCACATGGATACTTGAACGCACGGACTCATTTCTCAGAGACAGTGGAAAAATAGATATCTGCTTGTAATATTTGAAATTTTTAGTCTATTTTTTCACCTTTTCACCAGAAATATATGTCTGCTTGTATTTGCAGTCCCTTCGAATCAATAATGTTCATCTTGATACAGGTAGAGGGGAAGACAGTCAAGGCACAAATATGGGACACAGCTGGTCAAGAGAGGTACCGAGCCATCACCAGTGCGTATTACAGAGGTGCTGTAGGTTTGCTATTGTTTTATGACATAACCAAGAGGCAAACATTCGACAATATGCACAGGTGGATCCGTGAACTGAGGAACCATGCAGACTCCAACATTGTCATCATGATGGCTGGGAACAAGGCTGATCTGAATCATCTCAGATCAGTCCCAGCGAAAGACGCTCAAATCTTGGCTGAGAAGGAAGGTCTCTCTTTCTTTGAGACTTCAGCATTGGAGTCGCTCAATGTCGAGAAGGCATTCGAGTCAGTTTTGTTGGATATTTACCACATAATAAGCAAGAAGGCACTCGCAGCACATGAGGCAGGTTCCTCCACTGGGCTTCCTCACGGCACCACGAGTAATGTTTCGAATCTCTCAAAGGAGCAGCTTGTTGCAATAGCAATGGACTTGGTATTTCTCCAAGGAGGGAAAGCAGGAAGCACGAATGCATTGGCCATTTGGTTCTTTCTTGACAGCCATGAGGGATACTTTGAACGTGCTCTCATATCTTTTCTCCAAGGAGGTCATGTGAGAACCTGCAGGTCTCTCTATTTTGTAAGAAACATAGTTGAAATTAGTGAAGCTGATTGTTAGCATTCTGTTCTTTTGACACCGGATCGAGTGTCCAAGGGCAGCACAAATATGGTTTTATTTTGGAGTTTGGAGTTTGGGAACCTAATAATAAAGTGTCAGAAAGTTGGAAGCCTACAATTTTTGGAAACTTTCGAAATCAAAACTCTTCACTTAAAGAGTACTGAGCGTTTTTGTCCTTGCTCGTATCGCTTTGGTGAATTCTTTTGGATGATGAACTTACCTGCCCTTGGTCGTGTTATGCCATTGGTGTTCCCTGATGCTTCTAAAGGTGATAGTAGCTTAGGAATTTTTCTCTTCATTTTGGTGTATGAACTGACTAGCGCACTAAAAATGAAAGTCCTATGAAGAATGCAACATGTACGAGATTCTGATGTCAAGCATCCGATAACTATGTATAAACTAAACGAATAAGGAAAGGATGAAGCACCGCAACAGGTGACTGACAGCTACGATGCAAAGTGCTTCAGGAATATGTGTCTAACGTTGGAAATGGAGTCAAACTAGAGATAAAAAAAAATTCCGAATAAAGTTGGCCAGCTTTTTCCGTGCTTCACGATAAATATCCACTCTTCAGCGTCACTTTGAATATATGCTCTAACTTACAGTGACAAAGCCTAAAATATTCTTTTAAAATATTCTTTTAAGTGCTTGATTTAAATGATGGAGTTAATTTGAGTTTTCGGGATTTGCTGTTATACTACCAACAATTTAGGAGTCTCTTAGTGGGCTATATATCATTTAATCTAAAAACTTAAACTTATAAATTTGGGTCAACTATGTTATATTACTTACCTATATTTTCTCCACCCAGTCAAAGACAATGAAGAAGCTAAGGGAGCTGGGATCATGGTCCCCAGATCCTTCAAAAAATCAGCAAAAAAACCTCAACAAAAATACATTTTTTTCAGATTTTTTATTGAATTTTTGCATTTTATTTGAAAGTGGAAGTACGTACTACCACATTAACGAAAGAGACGAATCTCCCAGCTATAAAGCGAACTTGTTGGGCTCTCTGAAGAAGTTCCTTGGTTGACGGATCTTTTTGATCCCCCTTGAGCTTCTTCGGTTTTCTTTCTTTGTTTTCCTTGTAATATTGTTGTTTCGTTTATTTCGTTATATTTAAAAAAAAAAAAAAAAACGAAAGTGACGAATCTCCCAGCTATAAAGCAGCAGTTGAAAGCAAGAACATTACTCACTCATAGTACTCTCCTTTCAGTAGCCTATTGTGAACTTTGGCTATCTGCTGCATATTTTAGTTAGCTAGTACCGTATCTTTCCTCAGCAAAGATGGAGCCAGAAATGGAGAAGAAAATGTTGGGGTCCACACCCATAAGATAGACTTGGAATAGAAGTAGACTTTGAGTAGAAGTCTACTTGGTCTCCACTTCAAGTTTATCTAGGTTTCTCTTAGGGTTTCTCTTTGTATCTTTTCCTATAAATAGTGGCTTATGTTATAGGAGAAGGAGTGTGCGTGAGAGTGCGTGAGCATTGGGCAGAGAGAGAGAGAAGAGAAGAGCGTGGTGTGACCATTGTATTGGGCGGGGAGAGTGATTTTCTTAAGCGTTCTTAATAAAATTGCTCTGGGGTGGACGTAGGCCGGATTGGGGCCGAACCACGTAAATTCTTGGTGTCCCTTCTTTAATTTTCGTGCCGCTTTTCCCAACAAGTGGTATCAGAGCCTGGTTCGAGAGGCCGGAGTGGTTTTTCGGGGGAAAGCAGAGAAGGTCCGAAAATTAAAAGTGGTCCAATCAGAGATTGGAGGGCACCAGACTGTAGAGGAGGCCGAGACGAAGCCAGAGGTCGAAACCTCGTCGCCGGAGGAGCCGGGACGCGCCGTCACGCGCCGATAGAATTGGATCCCGCCGTCCACGCGTCACACGCGCCCCCACGCGCCGAAGAGAGGTAGGGCGCGTGGTCCTCACTCGCCCCACGCACCGCACGCGCCAGCGCACAGTGTGCCACGTGTCTGCCACGTCAGCATCCACGTTGACACGTCAGCAGTGGGTCCAGTTGTGCCACGTCAGCATGCCACGTCATCCGCCACGTCAGCAGAAAAGTGCCACGTCAGTGTTGCCACGTCAGCGGAGAATATTCCAGAGAATCGGAATATTCCGGAATATTCCGATTTTGTTCCAGGGTGGTTTTTCAGCCGGTTCAGGGGCTTTTAGGCCGGTTTTCGAGCAGGTCAGACCGGTTCCTAAGGTTTTGGGCCATTCCGGATCCATTGGTGCAGTCAGAATTTCGAAATTCGGTCTCTATTAGTGGTAATTGAGATGGCGGAGGGTATGGTTACCGGTATGATGAGGTTGTCTGCTACGAATTACATGAGTTGGAAGCCACGGATGGAGGATATCCTTTATGCAAAGGATATGTACGATCCATTGGAGAACGAGGTAAGAAACCAGAGGGATTGACGAGGCAAAGTGGAAGAAAGGGAAATCATCAGAAGCCTCAATGGTGACTGATGACTCCGACTTCGTGTAGCACGCGAAGGTGCTTGGTACCAGCCGGTGGAGATGCAAGAGCAGGGGGAGATACTGTTCTACATGGGTCCGGTGGTACAAGCAGGGGATGCGGGCACCCTAGGCGGGGGTGCAGGACACTCAGATGGGAGTGTGGTTGGTCGTCTGGTGACAAGGACGAGGTTGGAGTGCCAGTAGAAAAAGGATGCAAGGGGTGGTGAGCAAGGGGGAGCAACAGACACCAAAGTTGCAGGAAGGTTCTACTGATGGGAGCCCGGGATGCACTCAACCGAAAGATGTCAGGAACAGATTCTTCCCTTATGGGTATGGAGGGGGAGATTTGTTGGGGTCCACACCCATAAGATAGACTTGGAATAGAAGTAGACTTTGAGTAGAAGTCTACTTGGTCTCCACTTCAAGTTTATCTAGGTTTCTCTTAGGGTTTCTCTTTGTATCTTTTCCTATAAATAGTGGCTTATGTTATAGGAGAAGGTGTGCGTGAGAGTGCGTGAGCATTGGGCAGAGAGAGAGAGGAAGAGAAAGGAGGGTGGTGTGACCATTGTATTGGGCGGGGAGAGTGATTTTCTTAAACGTTCTTAATAAAATTGCTCTGGGGTGGACGTAGGCCGGATTGGGGCCGAACCACGTAAATTCTCGGTGTCCCTTACTTTAATTTTCGTGCCGCTTTTCCCAACAGAAAAATAGTGACGAGAGAGTAGAAAGCGAAGGAGAAAAATGGGTTCATGATTTGTCGGTGGATCATACAGGAAGCATTCCTCTCCGCGCTTCGACCGGTGTGGAAAGCCTCCTTCTTCATCATCAGTAAGTACTCGTGTGTACGTCGGTGTCTATTTGATATCATATATAACATTTGTTATTGTTGGCTTAGCTACAAAGGATCGATGCATGTTGCATGAACCACGTATACAGTGATCAGCTGAGAAAATATATAATTGGTCGGTGGGTGGATTAATTATTCATGGATAAAATATTCTACACTCACTATTTGGGGAGATTCGGTGGAGCGGGTTCTGGGAGAATAATTTTCTTGGCCGCCATAGTAAATCGATGAACTGAAATAGCAAGGTTCCGTTGTTTCGTTCTCATAATTGGGACCCTTTTCTCTAGTCCCTACGCCACCGTTTTCAGTACCCTTGCTGTTCTGAGGGACAAAATCTGAAAAGAAACACAAGGAACCTAGTTAAAGGTCATGCATGCAAACACTAAAATTAATGGACACAGATTCTTTTTCTGTAACAGTTCACATCTTACATTACATATTATAGCTCAGGACTAGCCAGGAGGAAAAGGAACATGGGTATGAGTGGAGTCCCTCCCTTGCACCTAAAGTTAATTTGGAATCGTTGAAGCACATAAACCATACCTGGATTTCCAGATTTGACTCTGGCACCTCGGTTATGAGTGGAGTCCCTCCCTAGCACCTAAAGTTATGGAAGAACAGAAATAATTAGAACTCGCCACTTTTTACCCTTAAATGCTTCTTCACATTCCTTATACCCGATTCAGCTAAAGCCAAATCAGGTAGCTCATAAAACGTGCAAATCCAAATATAATTTCTTACTTCATGGTGAATCTTTCTAAAAGTGTTAGTGCAGTGCCTCTAGGCTCTATCTATGTCAACGTACATTCCCTCATAGAAGGAATCATATCGAAGAAGTTAATAAATCCTCTCAAGTCTCAATCTCTCTGACGCATATCTCAACTTTTCACCTTTTTAAGCTCCATACAAATATTAGCCATTGAAGAGAATGCGCATGATGTAAAACAATTAATAGGGATTGGAGTTTAACAGTAAATACTTAGTTATCCTTGTAGATTATTAATGTAGAAAAATTAAAACATGTGACAAAATCTCTCATCCACTCTAAATAAAGAAATAGAACAACTTAAAAGTAGTTACAACAACACCAAAAAAAAATTTTTCCTGCGCGAAAAGTGCACAATGATATATATATCTGGCAGATAGTTTATGCACGCCCTTAAATGACCTATATCGAAAACATTATATTTAGAGTTCTGAAAAAGAAATAGTACCGTTGATGGTAATCCGGTGGAGGATGATGAAGAAGCTGAAGGGGGGTCCTTTGGACCGAAAAGGTGATCCATAGTACTCATGGAAGAGGATGAGCCGCCCACTTGCTTCTTGTTCTCCATAGTAGAGTTCTGTATCACTTGGTAGCCTTCTTTGTCAACCAACGAACAAAACTACTCTGTGATAGATATCTCTTAACGGCCAAAGACCCAAAGGGGAATGGGATAAGATTTGCAGAGATAAAAACGAAGCGATAATTACTAATTAGAAAGCAGAGGGCAGAGCAGAGCACGTGAAATTTGCAGATGAGGAGGTCTGGTGAACGGTCGCAGCTATTTATAGGCCCCAAAATAGGGTGCTTTGGATGCTGCCACCATGTGCCTTCATTCAATCCACACTCTCTCTCTCTTCTCTCTCTCACTCTGACACATGGGTGCATCTTTCGCATCCAAGTGGACATGTTGCCAGCTCCAAACCCGTACCGCCACGTGTTCCCACTCAAAATCATTCACCTGTGTTCGTTGGTCCCTTCTTCTGTACATGAAACAATATATATGTATTAATGTGTATAATGTTTCGGGGAGGTTCAAGCCGTTATGGTCCTATAGTCCCACAGGAAGATAAATGGATAAGGCTCAACTTGAATTTTCTCGCCTACTTTTGCCAAACAGTTTGACTGCCAACTATTTGGCAGCTTCAATTTTTTTCCTTAGTTTTCTTCTTCTTTCTCATTGGGTTGGGTTGGATGACTACTCATCCACCCCCCTAAAAGAATCAAATGAGATCCCACACAATAAAGATATGGGGGCTATCTTACCCTCAAATCGTTGAAAATAAATATTCTATTGGTAAAATGAGAATCAAAGATGGAAGGAGATCAGAGATATTCAAGATTTTAAAGGAAAACAACCACTGATGAAGGGGAATTTTGTTTGAAAATCAAACCGATCAAATAGGACTTGATTCCATCTCATTAACTCTAGTCGAATTCTTCACTAAAAGAAACGAAGGATCGCAGAAAAATTTTCCAAGAATAACAGACGATAAGAAAGACTGGGAGAAAAAATAAAAGGACGAAAAATAGTCACATTCATATTAAACTGTTGGTATTTATGCCATGTAGGAGGAATGATTAGTGGCCACTTGTTGCCACACGGCCAAACAAACATTGGGTTTGCTTGCCCTGTTGAATCACGTCGGCAGGAAATTGCTAGCTGCTGAGATTCTCGGGGGCGTCGATGTCAAATCTTCAGGGAAGCTAATCAGTTTGATATATTGGAGTTTTTAATGTTAACAAGAACATATATATAGTTATAGTACTTAGTACAAACAAATTCATAAACGTTTGTTGACGATAAGTTCTCGCCAGAAAGATTAAAGGCACTGAACAGATGAAGCCCATGATGACGGAGTACACGTCTCACCAAGGGGATCAATTAAGTATTACTATTAAAGATGACACGCCGGAGTATTTGTCATTTTGCTAACTTTCAAGAAGAAAGATAACACGCATGCATGCACCTTTGCTCTCTTTTAGAGGATTCTAGCAAAATCCCCTCCATTGTTAGCGGACCGCGTGTGAAACGGGGGACAAACTAATCCCCAAGAGCAGTCCCGACTGTCCCGTAATTAGTGGGCGAAAGGCTATAATAGAAAAAATGATTATTTTCTGATCATGATGATGATACGATACGGTTAATGTTGGAGAATTTTCTTTCGAACTTGTGTATGCAATTAGGTTCCTTTTGGATAACTCGGGATAAGTGCCAATCATTCATGGAATGTGACATTTCTTAGAGCACAAAATTGAAACTTGAAAGTATATACTCGTGCATTGTGATCCGGCAGGGAATTGATTAGCGTACTGTAGATGCTCCAAATGCTTTCTGAAAGGAGTTAATATTTTAGTCTAAAGTAGAAAGGAGTAAGATATTAGTTTCTTTAGAAGATTAATATGTGGCTGCTACAGCCTACATATATATATAAGTTTATAGTACTTCTGGTAGCGCTTGGTCTGTTAGATAGCTAGCCACTAGTCAAAAGCGAATTACAATTACAAGAAATCCCACATTCCTTCCAGTCTGGAATCTGGACCCAATTTGCCATATCATTTTCGGTGGCCTACACGTCGAAGCTGGAAGATAAGGGTCTGATTTTGGAGATTTCGGCACATTATTCTCACTCCTGTGTGTAGGAGTGCATGCAATATATAAATGGGGGCTTCCAATACTAAACAAACAGTTGAATGAGAAATTCTCAGCAAATTCCTGATTCAGAAACCAACGACGAACGAGGAGTCTTGATTCTGTGAGACTTGACTTTCAACCAAATCTTTAATTTTTTTTTGGACAGCTTGACTGGTGGCATATTGAACTCTCCCTCTTATCGAAATGTGCAGTGGTAGCATCTAATAATAGAGGGAATTTTTTCGTTCGGATGCTCGTGTCATATCCTTAGTATCTAGACTTGCTCCTGCAAATTTGGTCGACAATTTGACTCTTTGCTCAAAACCAAAAAAAAGGTAAGAAATAAGTACGCGACTACATTAATTCTTCTTTGCGTGGCTCAATTTGCACCATTAATTAATATTGAATGATTTGCTCACATGACCTCGTGTTAAAAGATTTATTGAGGGAGCTTAAAAAGAAAAGAACGACTCTATATATAGTTAAGCTACCCTATTCAAGGAAAAAAAAATCTATATATGTCTCTAGTGGGCATTCTATTAAATAAATACCAATATACCATAGGAAATGCTCTTTATCTTATCAATATCGTATAAATAAATATTACAATATTTGTTGTACCCGGCCGTCATGAATATGGGGCAAAATTTCTATGCTAAATTAGTAACCTACCGTCTATATATCATGAAAATTGGAGCCGATGTATAATGATCTACGTCGCGCGACTTGTTTACGGGAGGTATCATTAATGTCGAGATATGCGAGGCAGATCACTTTTTAATTGAGGATCTGAGGTGCAAAATTTTTAGAGTGTGCTGTACATGCACTCACAGTTCAAAAGGATTGGAGATTCGTTATCCGATTTGAAGCAATGCACGGAATCAAAACATCTAATTAGGGATTAATTCATATTCTGATATTTCTATCATGCTTATCTATTCTTCAGGTTTCCCATTCATCTATACAGGGCACTGTACTTATCGATCTTTCTACTAGACGTGAGATTCTTTGTCGTTGATCTGTCTGGATTTATATGACTCTGTTAGGCTATAATATACCCATTGACCTGAGAACTAGCTCTGATTTTGAAAATACGACAAGAGTATAAAGAGCATTAATCTAATTCCTTTTTGGTAATCAAGACGATTTTATTCGATTGAAGAACAAATCATAACTAGTCATAAATAACTACATGGTTAGCCAAAAGTTTGGATATACTAGATCGAGTTTTTCTTAAATATTAATCCACGTGACTACTCCAAAACACTTTCTCATAATTTGACCTCCGTACAAGAAAAAAAAAAACAAAAAACAAAGAGTTTTTCTTATTAGCGACAGAAATATACTAGAGTGACGAGGCTATAAGTCGACAAAGAAATTAGTAAGCGTATAAAATCCACAATAAGTATCGTAGCATGATATTGTTAATCTTAGTTCTGAATCTTCCACGGAAGGCATTTGGAGTTTTGGGCAAGAAGCGTCCCACGTGCTTCTGCATTCACCACTTGTACCATCGCAACACTTGCACACAATCCCAAGGGTCGCTGCAAAACTCGTCAAGTTATACGTCCCTGCAAATGAATCAGAAGATGATTATGCCATTGTTCCAAAGGCCAAGTTGATGCATGTTCCCATTCTTTTGCTTATACTGATTCCCATTCTTTTGCTTCTGAGCCTCTCGGTACTTCAAGCACAGCAACGATCATGAAGAGCCAGAGAAAGAAGCGAAACCACTTGGGCATACCCATTTTCACTGTCAATTTGAACAAGAAGCTATGCACAGTCCGCATAGGAAGGCCTTATGAAATAGCATTCACCCTGAGTACATTTCTCATATGGAATATTTTGAGGTTTTATAACTGTGAGGGGGGTGTGGCTCGTACTATTTGGAGGGTGTGGGGCTTACCATGCACATCGTAGCGCACGCGACACGCACTTCCATCCCTCTCAAGTTTCGGGAATGTGGGCCAAAGAGAGAGAGAGAGCTTTCAATCAAGTTTTCCTGTTCGGAGAACGCGACAGAGGAAAGGAAGATGCAAGCAGCGGACTTTGGCTTCTTTTGAACGTTCTCTTTCTTTAATATTTCGCATGACGGATTTTTTACGGTAACATCCTGGATCTTTGTTTGACAATTTTTGGTATTAATACAATGCGCGAAATGATTGAAATTTTTATTTTCTTTCTTTTGCTACAATCAATGGAACTTTTTTTTTTCCTAACCTAACTCATGAGTGCCTTTTGTATATCAGACATGGCGGAGAAATATTTAGATTGATCGGGGGGATTCGATTGGGCACAAGGAGATGGAACAACCTCGTGAATTAGCCACAACAACTCGGAAATGGATTCAGTCTGAAGTTAGTTTGTGCGAAGAGTGCAAAGTCACGGTGTAGATTTTAAAAAGAACATCCAACGGTTAATATTTGACCAGGTATTTAATGAAACACTTGATACAAAATTGGGGCTCGGCACTTGGCTTAACTAAGCCAATTTCTTTCCCGACTTTTCTCAACCTTTCTCCCATCTCTCTCTCTCGTCTTCCCAATGAGAAAGAATGACATTTTTCTTTCTTCTCTACTTAGTTTTTCTCTTTAGCTTATTGCCTTTCCTTTGAACAGCACTTTGAAAGAAATCGAGATTTCAATTACTAAAGCTTTTGAGATTTAGGGAGAGAGGAAACGAGAGAAAATAATATCTCTCATTTTCTTGAAGAATCGAATATTTTATAGGAAATATAAAAACAAATCCGCTTAAGATCTCTAAGGATCAAAACCTGAAATTGAATGGGTTTCTAGCTTCTCGTTCTTGCTTTGTTTGGTATGTTAAACTGTTCAATTCGGTATCACTTTTTCTCCACACTCTGTCTCTCTCTCTTGTCCCATCATTTTCCTCTCTTCTCTTTTATTCTTATTGTCACTATGAGAACCAGATCTTTTAACCCCAACTTCATAATACGAAGAAGACTCTTCTGGGAATACAGATTTAAAAACTTGAACGTAGAGAGTCCAGTTAAGAGTGATAAATCAGTTGATTTATGGCTAATACGTCAGAGTAAATGCAGCTTGCGTATGTAAAACAATAAAGAGGATGTGGAGATTTGAGTTTTTGCTATTTTTTCACATAAGAAATCACTTACCCGTTTTCATTGTTAGCTTATCCTTTTTATAGTGCTCTTGCCTACGTTTCTTTCTCTTCCTCTAACCCTAACGTGATAGCCACCTTTTTTCCACGGTTATTCGTAACTGCTACATGGGAGCAATCGTGGGCCGCATACGTAGTGATTTTATCGACATGCTACATGGCTTTTGAGGAAGTAAATATTTTTGCCCAAATTGGTTTGGGCTGAGTGTGATCGATCCTGAAATTGGAGTATTGAAGGAAAAATTATTGTAAGGATGCTCTGGGTTGAAACCTGAAATTTTAAGACCGACTTACAGGATAACTGCTGAAGAGAGAAGAAAACTGAGACGCTGGCTGAGTTTTCAATGTGTAAACTAGAGACACGTGACTGAATTTGGTTGAGTCAAGCCGCAATTTTGTCTCACACATCTATGGTTAAATCCTGACCGTTGGATGTTCTTTTTAAAATCTGCACCGTGACTTTGCACTCCTTCGCACAAACTATCTTCGGACTGAATCCATTCCCCCAACAACTCTATAAATTAAGAGAGTTACCGATGCTGTCAGAAAGTGATTTATTACGCAACATCTATACTGCCATAAATGCCATTTACTCTTATCAGCAAATATAACATTCTATAATATATATAGCCACTTGCATATATAAATTCCATCGCTTGAATTTCAGTAATTCGGGTATGATCTGATCCTTTGATTATTGAAAAATGAAATCGTTTTCATGCCCAAAGCGTTTCCTTCACGGCCGTAGAAGCTTCTATGAAGTTCTGTGCGAAAGATAAAACTAATTAGATATTCTACCTACGGTCTAGCTTCCATCCATAATATAATATACTTCTTGGCGTTGTCATGATGATTATCTCAAGCGCATGCGTATAGCTGGACCCTTGGGACGCTCTTACCACACCTAGACTGACTGACAGGGCTTCATGATTGAAATATTTTAGAAACATACATGCATGCATGTATCATGTGTATGCATGCGTCCTGTTCATCTCGATCGTGGCCAGCTCTATATGCGGAATAACTTGATGCTGGTAACTGCATGCAGCATGCGGATCATATAGAATTAACAAACAGTTGTTTGGTTGCTCCGACAAAGTGGAAAGAAGGGAGGATTCCTTCCTCCCTATCTAGTCGAGGAATAGGCGACTTTCTTTTCTGTTGGTTGTCTCCGTTTGTTGATTTTCGTGGACTTTTCATTTTTTATAAGTCTCTATCCACATTTTTAGGCTTAAGTTTGTAAGATTATTTGGCTCTTTTGTTCGTTGACCTGTCACCTCTTCGAAAGATCCGTCACGCCTCTTAGAACATATACTTAGAATTTTCAAATCTCCTTGATCTTAATAAAAGTTTGTTGATTTGACTAAATTTTTTTTTTCCCCAAAACGTGTTTTAATGGGCACCGGAAGAAGTGGATATAGCGTATAGGATTTTGTCCTGACTTGTGCATTCAATGTAATTAAAAATGAAATTACTGTATTAGACCCGGAGGGGATCCAAGAAAATTGTCGATCGACGTGTAAGACCTACACATTGAAATTCTTCCTTGGACCTATCCATTTTTATCCTCCGATATGATAGAGACAGGACATATTTATCATGCGATATTACCGTTTGATTCGTAATTGACAATTCTCTATCTACGTAGTACGTACGTATATCAGGGTATAGTGTAATTTTGTTATAAAATAATGTTTTTTCTCTCCTCTTTTCAGCCATCAAACACGGGATAAATTCATTTTATTTACGTGGATTCTTTCTTTTCTGTCCTTCCTTTTTTTATCCGTCCTCTCTGACTAAGGGTATTCAAGATTAAGAATTCCGAATATGGAGTTATGAACCCGCATTAAATAGTACCGAAACAGTTTAAAATATATATTATAACTTAATTCATCTAAATGACCCTGCCGCCACAAGGGGAAAGACAAAAAGAAGAGTATCTTGTTTCCTTATTCCTGACTAAGGGATAAAAACAAGTTTTTAATCAAATAAATAAAACCATCCTCCTCCCGAGTCCTTTTTCAAGAAAATGGACGAAACTAGAAGCAGACAACTCGATAATCTTTTAACTTTGATTTAGATGGGAATATAGAATATAGATGATGACGCAACAGTGAGCGGGTAAAAATATGGCCCAATTAAAGATTGACTCCAACCAGAACCCAACCCAACCCAAAAGTTATACCCAAGTAGCCAAGTTTTATGATTTCCAGTCCGGCTCATCCATAAATCCGGGTTGGGCGGGCCATGTCATGTGAACTACGCTCTTCACGGGCCGCGTACAAGACCCACCTAGGCGTGGGCCTCACTGTACAAAACATACAACATTAATGACGGTATACCATCCGGCAATTTACCCATTTACGTAATACGTAGTTATAAAACAGATATACACCAATGATGCACTGCTGAAACTCAGAAAAGGCTCAAATTCATTCAAAGCTAATGCTTTGATTATTTAGGCATGCAGATACTTGTACATATATAAGAGCGGTGTCATCATTTAGCAAACACAACAATGGGGCTCCTCACTTGGAACGTACCATCATCCCACGTTAAAGAAGCCGAAACCACGAATTGATTTATTGTTCCTTCAATGACAAGCTCAAACGGAAGCTTTTGTCCCATAGATGTGAAAGATAGAACGCTAGGGTTCACTTTGATTGCAAGTCCAGGTGGGGCGGTCACTGTAGCTTTATAGGTAGACTTGGCTGATCCAACATTTGTGACGGTCCGACTGAAAATGTGGCTGATTGATTTCGAGGGCGATGTGGATAGAGCAAAGGAGGGATAGTTGAGATCGAAGCTGGCGGTTCCATTATTAACTTCAGAGCAGGTGCCATTGTCCCCAGTCAACACTTGTAATAACTTGGTACTATATCCTTCTTCACACAAAAATTTCACGTAGTCAAGTGGATCTATATCGTATATTAAACCAGGATGTGGAGCCTTAAGAGGATTTATATTGCCTGCACCATATGCAAATTCCGCCTCAGGGTTCTTTTCAGGACTCATTGGAACAGCTGCAAGTAATAAACCAAATGAGTCTGAGTTGGTTATGGTTCGGTTTGCATTAGATTACGAGTATGGGTGTACTATGTATAGCTGTTAATTACCAGTAGTCAGAAGAGCTGACTTGAGAGCTGCAGGTGACCATGTGGGGTGAAAGGATTTGATGTAGCCAGCCACCCCTGTAGCGTGTGGGCAAGCCATCGATGTCCCGCTAACAACATTGTATGAAAATGCCCTTTTATCACCTTTGAGTCCGGAAATTGGGGATATTGGAGACCATGCTGCTAGAATGTTGAGTCCCGGAGCAGCTAAATCCGGCTACGATACGAAAAGAAAAGTCTCAATGAGATATGTCATGTAAAAGAGAGAATATAAACAAGGTCAGCACAAAGTTACCTTGAGAAGGTTGGGTGTAGCTGGATTTGGACCCCTTGATGAGAAGGACGGTATGAAAGGTGCAAGTTCTTCTTTACGCTCCTTAGTCCTGAGAATAGTGCCAGTGGAATTCCTGAAATTTTTGTGTGAGAAATAGGATTAGTAGGTTTTGTGAACCTCTTCATTGCCTTGGGTATGTAAACCAAATGAAATTGGTCAGTTTTCAGCCTTGGCCGTGTCGGTGTCAGATAGATTAGACACGCCGGATCAAAATGGACCAAAGTGAGATTTAAAAAATGAGTGAAAAATTCTATGGGTCCAAGCGAGCTTAGTCAAGTCCAATGCCTGACCCAAACCGACCAGCCAACTGACAGTCATCGATGTCTTCGGCAGTATAGCGCTGACTAGTGGGTTCGGGTTGAATTCTCATGTCTGACACGGAGCCTAAAAGTATGACGGAAAACTGAACCAGGGGAGGATGCCTAACCTATAGCCTAAGATGTTTTACATTGATACCTTGTGGAATTCATGTATAAGAAAATTTTGCCACCATCCTCAGAGCCAACGTAAGATGCAGGCAAGGCAAAAGGGTAAGCAATGTCATGGCGGCCTCGAGCTTGCATCACAACGCCCACTGCACCAACAAAGAATGCTTCGTCCCCGCCACCCAGTGAATCACAAAGTAAAATTTTACCCTTCACCAAATTCTTGTCCAGCGAATCTGGGAAACAATACCTGCATTATAGCAATTAGTTCCACTTTTACTGCTCAACATAAAAAAGACGGGGTATCACTTTGACTATCATGTTGGAATTTATCTCAATCGGGACTGCTATCTTGAGACGCACAAAGTAGTCTAAGAGATTTATGAGAGCAGATGGTTAAACTTATTTCCTCTGTCTACATGTATCTGAACGAATTCGTCTTGCTTTAATTACCTGGACTGGGAAGCGAAATCTGCTGTCTTGTTTGCTGCATCTCCGCCATAAATCATTGGATACATTTCATTCTTGAGGTCAAATGTATTAATTGAGATTCCCTACACACATTGAATACAGGAATTCTGCAAATTATAGATATTCAACATTTGATAACAGAGCATGGACTGATACAAGGGATATTCACAACACTTTTCTTTGTTTATCGGTCTCTTATGCTTCCATTTTCTCTTCTTCTTTTTCTAGTGTATAAAGTTACAAAGAATCTTTTCTTGGGTAGAGGAGAACGTGACAAGACTTTTTAACAATCTGAGTACCTCATAGATTTTGTTGTCACCCAGTTGGACCTCAGTGAAGAACTTCCGATCTATAGCGCTTGCAGCCACAGAGAGAGACCATGGCGAATAGTTAGTCACCGTTGATAGAGTTGGACCTCTGTTACCAGCAGAGGTCGATGTCAGTATTCCATTTCTCATAGCATGAAAGGCTCCAATTGAAATTGAGTCCTCAAAATAGTTATTAAGAGCTGATCCTCCAATTGAGATAGATATTATGTCGACGCCATCGTGAATGGCATCATCAAATGCTGCAAGAATGTCAGCATCGTAACAGCTATCCGACCAACATACTTTGTACACAGCAATACGTGCTGATGGAACCCCTCCTCGTGCTGTTCCGAATCCAAGGCCCAGGACGCTTGCGCCGCTAACTGCGTTTCCAGCCGCTGTCGATGCAGTATGTGTTCCATGCCCATCTGAATCTCTGGGAGATTTAATATCACCTGGGATGAATTCCTCAGCACGGTAATATTGAGCTCCAATGATTTTACTGCACAAGTTACAACATTTATCAGTGGAGCTTTTGACTCTTTGTATACGTGGGCCGTGTGTGCATGTGCACCCTGCACCTGCAGACAGAGCACCAAAAATATATATATGGCTGTAAAGATGTACTTGTTGCAAGTGAAATTGGTTGAGGCTTGACATTTGCCCTTCCATTTGCTGGGCGGTGGACCAAATCCTTTGTCATTAAAGCTATCGGACTCCGGCCAAATCCCAGAGTCTAGCACTCCTATAACGATGTCGCTCTCAACAGTTACTTTATGATTTGCTTGCTGTGGAAAGCCAAGGAAGTCCCATGACCTTGTTGTGTGGAGCTTTTTCAGTTCGCTGGGGAACACGGATACTACGCCATCCCTTCCTGCATAGTCATTGTTAAGATACTCTTGTCATTGATCTAGAAAACTTGGAACTGAAGACCATGGGGGAAGATTAGGTGCACTGACCGGCCATTTTTTGAGCTTCTTGCTCTGTTAGCTTCGCTGCAAATCCATTGAAGCTCCTCTTGTAGCTATAAAGCAGAGATTCTTGTCCAGTATTGCTGAGTTCAATTGCAAAAACTCAAGTTAAAGGCCAGGCACATTTCAATTGCAAAAAGTCTGATTGGTACTTTTTTTTGGGCTCCCAAAGTATCTTTTTTTCAGGAATGTATAATGAGAACGCCGGGAAATTGGACGCAGTATACAATACCCCCAACACATTTCACCGTACAAATCATTAAAAGTTGAAGTATCAAAGGTAGTTTATCTCCTTATCACTTGTCATCATCTATGGGCACTTTCAGAGCTTGCAATGCTAAGGTTTCTACCAGATTCTGCTACTTTTTGTCCCCTGATCAATGGGTGCATATAAATATGAGGTGGAGATAACGCTTTTGAAATTTCGAGAAAGAGGGGAGAGAGGGTGAGAAATGCGTTTGGTTTCGGCATTCCCAAAATGAAGCTGACAACAATGCCGTAATCATGAGCAATTTCAAAAGCACGTTATAATAATAATAAGAAGAAATTCGAGCAACATTTGTAAAGGTGTCGTTTTGCTGCTTTTTCAACCTGTCAATGACTTCTTGTAGCATGCTTGTGTGAAGGGATGACGTGCTAACCTCGTCCCCCTGCCTGTCGCCCATATAGACGATATAAGTCTGCATGCACAGTAATAGGTTAAAAATGAAAGTGTCGCCAGTGAAATAGAAGGCCGGACCTGCCGGTGTTTTTCAGATACACATCGGGAATTTAAGTGGGTAATTGAAAACTCGATTACGAAAGTAAAAAAATATATAGATATATATTTACCTTTCGGTCACTCAGAGAAGTTGAGCAACCAATAAGCAGAGTGGAGACCAGGCTTAGAAGGAGAAGCCATGAAAGACTCGAAGTACTTCTGCTTTCCATTGGAGAGGTTGCTATAAAATGGCTGGCGCTCGTGTATAGTACTCATATATATGTGCTACTCAGTACTCATATATATGAAGTTTCAAAAACAGACAAAAAGGAGTCTGAGATAAGTTTTGGAAGGCACTGATCAAAGTGGAAAATTCTACGACGATCGCGTCGTTGATTTGTGAAGCCAATTTTGATGACCGTAGACTTCTCCGTCAATTTCCAGCTTTTTTATTAGTAGGTAGCTAGCGACACAGGCTTCATGATATTTCTCTTCTGTTTTTCTAAGCGATCGACATAGAAAGCTTGTCCTTCGTCATTAAATTCTGTTTGTTTAGTTGCGCGAAACGTTAATTGGATGTTGTCTAACGATACAGACAAGAGGGATTCCCTTGGTCTTGATCTGAATATTATACTTAGATGCTGAGATTCATTAATAAGATATATCAGGGAGTCTCTTTTTCCACGTTTGGCAGACTCGTAAATTTTTGCAGTCATAACCATGTAAGTCGTTTTCATCTAGAATTCACCCTTAAAAAAGTATTCAGCCCCAAAACTCAGGACTTCCAAGTTCCAACTGCTACTTGACTCTGTCATTGGTGAAATTAAACAAGAGGATTTGTCCAATTTTCAAACCATTATTTCTGATACCGTAAATCGCGGCCGGCGGCACGACGACCCTCTCCTCGTGGACGAAGGTGATCCACCAACTATTGGCCTGCAGCACACGGGTAGAAAGACCTACGTTTGTAGTCCACACGGTTATCAATAATATCATTCATCTCTCTTTATCATTTGAAGGGTGACTGGTGAGAGCAATTGATTCCCACTCTCGCTCCCCCGAAAAAAGGTTCATTAAGACACCTCCGATGTATTTGTTGGCTTCGAGAGTCACAGGGAGTAGGTCCAAGGATGGAAATTGCTAAGAACTCGATGCAACAATGTGGGTCTCACCCTCACATGCATGCACATGGGAAGGAAACAGCTTGCATTTTGTAGATTTTCCATCAGCAGATCAGCTCCTGGCAACGTGACACACGATTTGAGCAACTTGTGCTCACTGGAGACAATCATAAACAAATTACCCAAACCTTCTCTAAATCTGTGATTATTAATGTTTCCCGTGAGTCTCCGTTAAAACCAGTTCTTTGTTCGCTGAATCCAAGGTCCGAGGACGACAGGGTTGTTTGTGCGGCTTTGTTTATTTGTTGGATAAAATTTCCTTGTAGGATTTATTTGGAATTTCGGACAAATTCGGATCATATGGTTCGAAATAACGAGAAACCTCTGATTTAAAAAGTCATAAAATAATCTATCTTTGTAGTTCAAGTAGTAACGAGAGCCTTAGAGTGTGGGTTAGGTGCACACTAAAGAGTTTAAATTACCATTTGCACAAAAATACCCTATTTAAATGAGAGACTAGTCAGTGGGTCAATTTGTCGTCTTTAAGTTGTCGTGGCATTTAATCCAACTCTTGGAGATACTGAGTAACATCATTTGAACTTACTACACATGAATGAATGTCCAAAATTTTCTTATTATAAAAAAAGAATCTATAAATTATATGCAAGTAATTAAAAAAAAAAATCCTGGCTTCAATTTTAATCGTTCTCCCTAAATTCAAGAAGAAAATTAAGTTTAGTCAATACTACCAATTACGACTTGAGTTGACTGGAATAAGCCGAAAAAATATTCCCTAGCAACGGTCGCTCATAAGAGCATTCATAGCAGCTTATTCAAATTTGGCTCTCTACTTTAACCAAAAAACATACTTCTCTATTTTAACTATCAACTTTTTAAAAACACTCACAGCAGCCTATTTATTTTAACTATCTACTTTTACTATTTCATTTAAATATTATTTTTTAAAGATTTATTTATACTTTCTCTAACATTTATATTTTTGAATATTCGTTTTATTGTAACGGTTATATTTTTGAATATTTGTCTTATCCAAAAAAGGTCAGATTTTTAAAATTTTGTCTTTTCCTAATGCTCGGAATTTTTTAAATTTGTCTTATCCCAACGATTATATTTTTAAAAAAATTTCTTATCTTAACGGTTATATTTTTTAAAATTTGTCTTATCTTAATGATCATATTTTTCAAAGTCTCTAAGCTCAAAGACATTATGAAAACATGCATAATTTTCATAACATGATCATTGAAGATGAAAGAGATGAACAAGACATGTTGGACTTCGATTATGAACAACACAATGCAAATCCTCCCAAACCAGTATCACATGATGAACTGAATATGCTTGCAAAGTTTATTCGTAATCATCTAAATATTATAAACAAAGAAACTCATTCTGAACTCCAATCGGACCTAGTCGAGCAGTTGTGGCAACTACTCGGCCAATCATAGGAGCTTCAGATGAATGATTAGTTTAATATGCATAATTTGTAATATGTTAGTATTTAGTTTTAAATGTATTAAGTTAGTCTTTATTTTCAGTTTAACATGCATTGTTTTTAGTTTAACAAGCTTGTCTAGTACTTTTATGTTTATTTTTTTCGAGAACTTGTTGCCTGCAATTAAAATAAACGTCGGTTTAGATAACAAATATAACTATTCAAGTTATGAAAATAAAAATTTCAAATCACACGCCTAAAGAGGAGCAAACCACCTATTGTGAAAAATTTCGTGCTCCACTGAAGTATAAGGAACTCACGCTGGGAGGAAGAAAAAAAAAGGAGAGGGAGAGTGTGAGAGCCTTGAAGAAAAGAAAAAGAAAAAGAAAAAATAAAGAAATATTAATATTTAAAATAGTAAAGTGAATAGTATTTCTCTAAAAATAGAGTTGTTAAAAATTGTTAAAATAGATAAACTGCTATGAGGTGTTTTTTGACTTTTTTTTGTTAAATTGATTAACTATTTTAACCAAAATGTTATAATAAATAACCTACTAGAAATGCTCTAACCAGTTTCTTTCCTCTCTCAATATGCTTAATGGCTTTGTGTCAGTTAAAAATCTTGTGCAAAGGGGTCCAACCCTTTTATCCAATAACCAGTAGCCACGTCAGACAACATACCTTACCTAGGATTTGGAAGGACTAAGGAGGATCATTGAAGTTCTTCTATTGGGTGTTCCTAAAAAGTGAGGATTTGAGGCTCATCCGCTCCTTTCAGGCCCACACCTCCGCCCAAAACTGGGCCTATCCGAAGGGAAAGCAAGGGTACCATTATAATGACATTAAGACATTTATCCCAAAGACCCGTTTTAGCCCCGAATACATTTAAGGATTGAGACAAAACGAAAAAGCTATAAATTTACCTTCCTTCTTCTCTCTCTTCTCATTTTTCTTCTCTGGGTCCAATCTTACAATGTAACACCGCCGAAACTTAAGTCTTAAGAGTTAAGATGCTACTGCAAACGGGTCCAATACGTTATTCAATTAGCAGCAGCAGCAACGTTAGTCACTAGCACCTTATCGAGTATTTGGAAGGACCGAATCTTGTTTTCCCTTGTTTTTCGCGGTACTACCAGCGACCAGCCAATCAGTCGCAACCAGTTTTGTTTTTTTCATGTTTGTCGGCTAAACAGCTTGCTTATCCGCGAGGTACCGATGCAAACTGCTCCAATATGCTATCAATCAGCAGCAGTAGGCAGGTAAGTCCACAAATTAGGAACCTACCTTATGGTACGATTTCCCTATCAAACATCCATTGATTGGTATATAGTCCCGAAAAAGGTATAAGTGAGTAATTTAAATTTTAAACAAAGAGATAAGAGTTTTATTTTTTATTTTTAGATAGAGGTTGAGTGATGATCTATATTTAAATTTAAATGTTTGGATAGAGATTTGATCCTAAATTTGAATTTAAAGGTTAAGATATAGATAAAGATCACTCTTATATTTGAATTTGAAAGATATAGATAAGGAATGTTTGAATTTAAAAGTGATGGATAATTATGTTTGAATTTTAAAAGTTGAAGAGATCAAAGTTAATAAATGGTTGCAGAAAATATGTATATTGGAGACCAAAATTTAGATTGATGCTATAAGGTTTCAAGATTGTTCAGCAATTATTCTTTAAGAATTTTAACCTAAATTCTTCAATGAGTTTTTTAATCTATTATATGGGGAACTGAACAAATTTTGGGTAAAATAGATTATCGAGATTTACACTCAATTAAAATATTTATAAGTACCCTTGTGTACGTCAAATTGATACCCTCTCCCAGATTTCTAAATTATATTTTTGTTACAAACTTGTATCGGTAAAATTTTTTTAATTTCAGCTAGAAAATTATCTTTCTCCCAACCTCATTGACTTGCTACTTACTGAACTAGTGTAGCTCACCACTTATTCTCATATTTTTCAGAGTTGGCAGAATTAGAAAGTTCCTTTAAATAATTTGTGTTTGAAGTCTTTGAGTACTTTCGGAGATTAATTTTAAAGCGTTATTGATTTAGATCTTTATCGATGAAAAATATCGGATATGCTAAAAATTCTCTTCTTTTATGGTTTATAATATTTTATGATTATACTAAAGTTTTAAAATATTGGAGTCTAGATAAATGATTAGCCATGATTAAAAAAAGCCAAAAATCTATCCTCGGAGCGTTACATTTTTGTGAAGGACAGTATAGGGTAGGTGGAATGTTCGATTTTGTTCCCCCCACTCTAAGAAAAACTGGCCGATCATGAATTTTGGAGGGTAAGAGGTTTTTAGTTTTCTTTAAAATATCAATTTTATTGACCCTTGTTCATTACCTTAATCTTCAACTTTGAAAAAATGACCCAATTTACAAAATTTATTCTTTGGAATAGTCTGCCTGCATGATTGATCCATATTTCTTACATTCTGTCACTACTAATTAATGTGGTGTCTAGTTTGGATTTCCAGAAAGTGTAACAAGGGTTTTATTTTCCAGATTAATCAAGCATTGACATAAGTACCAATAGTCGCATTAAAACATAGCTTTAGAATTAAAGCTCCACATAGGTTCTTAAAATAGGTTTTTTTTTGTTCTATAGTTTCCTCAGCCTGAATCATTTGTATGTTTGGCCAAGCTTGATTTTTTTGCCTTTCTCAAGGAGCTAGAAGGACCAAAAAAGTGTATTTGGAACCCAGTTTCTTTTTCAGACTGGTAAAACAAATAATGAAGGCCTGCAATAAGACAATTCCATGGTAATTAATGGTATCCTTCTGTGTTTGTATGGACACAGTTGTGTTAAGAGCGGCTCGAGGAGAAAAGGGTGGTTTCGAACCATGACACAGGGACGTCATGCGTCAATCAGCCTAAGAAAACTAAGTCCATATAACAATTAGCAGAAGAAACTTAAGTAGAATAGTAGAGCATTATATAATTCGAATTATGGAACAAACAGTTTGGTACACTTCCCTGCACTACTGTAGAACTAGAGCAAAAGCTTAAATTACTACCACTTCTCTCCTTGTTTGATTCGACCTGCTTTCCTCTCTGCATATTCCTTCTAAGCCTTTGCTCTGATTATTTACCCAATACAAGTGTCATAGAATTATAACATCACAGTACAACCACCACAATGGGGCTTCTACTTGGAAATTACCATCATCCCATATCAAAGAAGCAGAGGCCATGAATTTATCAATTTTCCTTCAACAGTGACTATAAATGATTTCTTTTCTTCTAGAGATGTGAATGACAGAATACTCGGGTTCACTTTGATTCTAAGTCCATTGGGAGAGCTCACAATAGCACTATAGTTAGACGTTGGTGATCCAACATTGGTTACAGTCCTATAAAAGACATGATGGATTGATTCAGACGGTGAGGCGGATAGAGCAAAAGAAGGATAGTTCAGATCAAAGACTTTTCCTTTGGTAGCAATAGTACAGTGATCTCGATAATCCTCAGTAATGATTTGTACTAACTTGGTGTCATATCCTTCACGACACAGAAACCTTACGTAATCTAATGCATCAATATCGTATACCAAACCAGGACGACAAGCCTTATTTGGATTTAAATTGCCTGCACCATATGCAAATTCCGCCTCCGGGTTCTTTTCAGCACTCATGCGGGAAGCTGTAAGTAATAGACTCAATAGGAGTGAATTGGTCATGTTTATGGTTTGTTTTAAGTCATCTCAAGATTGAGGAAAATATAAATCATCTTACCAGTGGTCATAAAAGCGGACTTTATAGCTGCAGGCGACCATTTAGGATGAAAGGGATAGGCCGCTACCGTTGTAGCATGTGGGCAGCCATTGATGTCCCCGATATTATGTTGTATGATGCGTATCTAGGATCGCCTTTAATTGTGGAGATTGGGGAAACTCCAGACCATGCAGCTAGAATGTGAACTCCTGGAGCAGCTAAATCCGACTACGATCCATAAGACAAACTAAAGAAGTTTCAATTGGGAGTAGCAATGCAGGAGATAAATTATAAATAAGACTATTCGTAGGTTACCTGAAGGATATTGAATGTAAGTGGACTTGGGCCCCTCGAAGAGAAGTTCGTTATGTAAGGGGCAAATGTATCATTACGCTCCTTTACTCTTAAGCACAGTCGCAGTTGGGCTACTGTAAATTGTGTATACATGTTCATTTGGGTCAACATTGTTGTGAATTTTTAGTTGTTTACGATATCTAATATCTATACCTTGTCGATCTCATGTAGGCGTAAATGTTGCTACTATCCTGCAAGTTAAGGTAAGCTGCTGACAAGGGATATAAGCGATTATTATCATATGGCCTTCGGCCACTCATCAAAGTCCCAGCTGCACCGGCTGAAAGAGGCTCTGCGCCACTATTGTCATTCTCGCAAAACACAATTTTATCTTTCACCTTATCTTTGTCCAACGAAGATGCACTGCAATACCTGTGTTACGTTCTACTTTAATTATCATATTGGAATATTAGAATTAATGTTTATTTTAAATAAATTTTTTCCAAGTTACCTCGATGAGGAAGAATAAAAACCTGCTGTAATGTTTGGCGCATCTCCTCCATAAATCAGTGGATATATTTCATTCGGTAGGTCAAATGTATTGATTGAGCTTCCCTACATAATATAACAAAGAAAATTCTCAAAATTACCGTTCGTTTATAATTAGTTCTAGGCCGCGCGCGTATTTCAACGAGATAATTAAAATCAGTTATATATTGCAGCTATGCTAATCATGATCTGGAGAAATATGAAGAAGAAGATGGTAGCAGCTACTGATATTGTATGCACTTTTTCTTTTTAATTTAATATAATAATTAAGAAGTGGCTGGACTTTTGAAATTACCTTATATATCTCGTTGTTACCTAATTGGACTTCGGTGAGGAACTTCCGATCTATAGTGCTAGCAGCCACATTGAGAGACCATGGCGAAACGTTTACGATGGTTGCTAGACGTGGACCATTGTTACCAGCGCAAGTTGAGGTCAGTATTCCTTTCTTCATAGCATGAAAGGCACCAATGGAGATCGAGTTTTCAAAATATCCCTTTATATATTGTCCAACGACAGAGATAGATATGATGTCAACGCCATCACTAATGGCATCATCAAAAGCTGCAAGAATGTCAGCATCTTGACAGCCGTAACCATTTTGCCAACATACTTTATACACAGCAATACGTGCAGATGGAACCCCTCCTCGTGCTGTTCCTTTAGCAAAGTTGCCCGCCAGGCTTGTCCCATAAACTAAGTTCCCAGCCGCTGTTGATGCACAATGTGTCCCATGGCCAGCTGAATCTCTCGGGGATCCAATATCACTGTGGCTAAGATGTCCAAGGTGATTGTAATGCTGTGCTCCGATGATTTTACTACACAAGCAACAACAGTACTTGTCAGTGGTGGTTAGATTGGGGTTAATTGTGCGTGAGTAGAGATCAAAGGTGTTGGTCCTAACAGACGGTTTTAATGCTGCTAATACATTGATTAATCTCAATAATGACTAAGATGCAATTAATTAAAACATTAATGATTCAACTAAAAGAAAAGAAAAATGAACAACATTAATGCATTAGTTAATTCGATTTGAGCCATCGATGAGATTCATTAATGTATTGCCAGCAATATTACTTAAGACCTATTAGAATCCAAGCATTAGGAAGAAAGCCTTCTATCTCTGTGAGAATGTGCGCCAGTGCTTGCAGACGTAGGACAAAATATGGTTGTAAACATAGATACTTGTTACAGGTGAAATGGAGTGTGTCATCGCAGATGCCCCTCCATTTGCTAGGTGGAGGACCAAATCCTTCGTCATTAAAACTCTCAGACTCCGGCCAAATTCCAGTGTCAATCACACCTATAATGATGTCTCCTTCAGCATGACTTCTTTTAACTTGCTCTGAGAAGCCAAGGAAGTCCCATGACCTTGTTGTTTGGGGATCTTGTCGTTGGCTAGGAAACACGGACACTACGTTGTCCATTCCTGCGTATTCAACGTAATGACATTGTTGTTATGTATATTGGAAACAAGAATCAATTTGGGGTTTTTTTAGGGGAATCATGCTCACTGACCAGCTATTTTTTGAGCTTCTTGGTCGGTCAGGTTTGCCGCAAATCCACTGAAACTCCTCTTATAGCTGTAGATTAGAGACTTCGGACCAGCAGTTCTGTTAAAGGAGGCACATATATAGATTTGACAAGTTACAAAATCTGAGCTCATTGGAATACCTAACGTCGTTATCTATAGCAAATGAGCAATGGGCAATTGAGTTATGCGGATGCGGAAATTTGGACCTAGAAAACATATTTATATGCCACATTTTTTCAGCATGTAGAAATCAATCAAAAGTTCTTAATTTTGATTACCTAGGCAGTTTTGCCCTCAGAATTTTCATTAATACTAGGCCTTTTTTGAAGGTAATTGCATTTTCATTTTATGGCCTTGCGCTGCTAATTGAATCATAGTGCGCTGCTAATTTTAAAGCTATTTTTTTGTGGTTTTCAATTTAGGTTAAAAATTAATTGCACGCGTATCCATAAAAATATTTTGGAGGCCAAGGAAGGAGGGCAATCAATAGTGACTGGATCTCTTTTTGCCCTTTGCAGATATATTTTTTCTAGAGTATAATTATGTGATAGGGTGGGGAGAAATAAGTTTTTCGCTCATAAGTTATCGACTTTTTGACACTTTAAACTCAGAATTATATCAACTACTAATTGTGTATACTTTGTACCTTCTGCCTTGAATTTTGGACAAAAATTGATAGCTTTGTCAGTGAAATGACATCTTTACCCCCACACAAAATGTAATGTTACCCAAATGGGAGGGTAAATTCGTCACTCTATAGACCAAAAATATCAATTTAACTGACAAGACTATTAGTACAATAAGACTTCCTTCTCTACTTGTCGCCCTATCACATCTGTGCATGTATATAAATATGTCATAGATAATGCTTTAAATTTGGAAAAAAAAAAAGATCAATTGGAGACAGTAAGAAATGCAATAGGTTGCGGGAATTTTTCAAAATGAACGTGACGACAAAACTGCAATCAAGAACAATTTCATAAGCACATTATAATTAGTAGCAAAAATTAACTCGAGCATCACATATATAGCAAGCTTAAGCTTAATTTAACGGTGTCGTTTATGTTTTTGTAACCTGCCAATGTCTTGGAGCATGCTCGTGTGAAGGGATGACGTGGAAACCTCGTCCCCCTGCCTTTCGCCCATATACACAATATAAGCCTGCACGCACAATATCGTACGGAAAAAACTTACAGTTTGTCAGAATATCAATCCCACATGAAAAAAGACTTAAGTAGTGGTAATATATATACATTTCGCCGGGAATTGAAGGGCGTAATCGTAAACAACCTCCCATGCATGCATGAAAGACATACCAATTCAGTTATACAGAAATTTACCTTTCGGTCGTCACTCTGAGAAGCTGAGTTACCAAAAAGCAGAGTTGAGGCCAGGAGGGAGTTCAGAATTAGGAGAAGCCATGAAACGTTCGAGGTTCTGCTTGCCATTGGAAGGGTAGCTATAAACTTAGCTGGAGAACCTATAACATATATATAGGTGTGTTTTACGTGCGACTCATATGAAGTTTCAAAGAAAAAAAGAAAAACGAAAACAAAAACAAAATCGTCGTAGATAAGGATGATATTATAAGGTTTTTTTTTTTTTTTTCCTGAATAAAGCACTTTATTAAAAGCAAACCAACTAAGGAAAAGTGTTCGTATCACGACAAAGGATATTGAAAGGAATACAGCTAGAATCGAAAGGATGATTTTACAAGTCAATTTGAAGCTTTGCAAATAGCGACAGTACACTGACTTAAATCAAAATTGTTTACTTTGCTGAAACAGTAATTGTATCACTAATATTATACACTTGGGGTTCTGTTAGTCTTCAGAGTTAATCATGCTTGAGTGTTAAAATCTTGAGGTATAATAACTGATAAAAAAAAATAATAATAATAATTTATAAGAGTTGATAAAAAAAAAATAAAAAGATAAAAGATTTGAATAAATATTATAATAAAAAATATTAATTTAATAAAAAGAAAATTATTTTATAATTTTTTTAATCATGCTCAAAATTTGGAGTGTAAAACACTTTGATTTTCGTTAGACTCAGGCTCCTACTTTGACGCCTGACGGTGCGAGTTCAAGTTGAGAGCAACATTCTTCCACCCCCACCCACAAGAAAACGTCCATTAAGACACCTGTCACGTATTATTCATTTTTAAAGTCATAGGACGGACGTGGGTCCAAGGATGGCAGTTGCCAGGAACATAATACAACAGTGTGGGTCTCACCCTGATGCCATTTACACATGTTTCGTTTCCATCAGCTCATGTCCTCTTTTGATGGTGTTTATCACGTGGTGGGTTTTTTCTTAACACCTTTCGATTTAAAGTTCCCCTTTATATTTAGAAGTGGTACTGTCCGTTTGCATCAACTTTTTTATTCTTCTACTTATCCATTCCAACTTTCCCTCTAAAAAAATCTCGTCCATTTAAGCAGGTGTTTGATGTTCTTCTCATATCTTTCATTTCACGGCGATTTGCAAAGTTCTTTAGATGACTCAAAAAGATTAACAATTCTTAAACTTAAGAGAACAGTTGGCCCAACTCAATAAGTACCCACAAGTTACACAATTTAACGAAAGTTCCAGTCATGAGCCATGGGCATGCTATATCTAATGGATAAGCCTAGGTAAATGCACTGATCTTTATAGGGATGTAATGTAAGCACTGAAGGTTTAGATTATTAGGGCAGCTATCATAAGTAATGGGCCGTTAGGACATATGAAAGTGATCAAGAGGTTTTGGGGTTATCGTTGCACGGGTAGAACAGGTATTAAATATGCATCAAACCTGCATGTAACTTGCATTTCCAATATCATCTCAAACTCAAACAGAGAAAAATGGTCCGACATTGGATGTTTGCCAGCAAGAGCGAAATTGATGGATAGCGAAATGCTAACTAACTTCTCTACTCGCAGCCAAAAGAACATGGGATAGAACTACGTACCAAACTTGTGGCTGAAATGCGGTCTCTGAAATTCTTCCTATCCTCAAATTTTGGTCGATAGATGTCATTTTGGGCCAGTACAAGTAGCGCTTAGGAAATAAGTGCATTTTCCAACCATTTTGTTGGAAAAGGAAAAAGTTCTCAGGGCTCCAAGTCCTTATCCAATGACTAGTAACCACGTCATTCCCCATACTTTACCTAGAATTTGGAAGAAGGATCATCAGCTTTCTTTATTGGATGTCTCCACCTCCAGGTGAGCTCAGCTGCACTAGTCTGGGGCTGTTCGGTCACTGCGTGAATCCCTTGTGTCCGACTTTATTCTTCATTTCCGGGCTGCTTTCGGCGATCTTTGAAGACCACATGCTTCTTGAGTTGTTTCGACTGCCACTGGCGAGCCCAATGCCACCAATGTAATTGTGCACTTTTTTCTATCTTAAACTTATGAAAATTATTGCCTAAAAAAAAGTATGAAAACTATTAGAAAATAATTAAAGATAATTGTTTCGAAGGACCTTTCTTGGGATTGGGAGGGCCTTCCCCCACAATCTGCCCCTGGGTCTGCACTGAATCCGACTACTCAAAAAAGAAGAAAAATTATGTTATAAATTGTTAATAACTCCAAAATGTCAACAAATTTCAATGGTCCGAAAGCTAGTCCATGAAATAATAACCGGAGATGAATAAAAATAAATCGATCTAAGATTATTGATCAAACAACAAAGAAGGCAACACACCACCATTTTCCCTTCTTTTTTTTGGTGCTAAACCTGACACCTTCCACATGGGTTTATTGGCCCACCGGAGGCTGGAATGGTTTGAAACGTCATGCATGATGCATTGAAGAAGAGCAGGCGCCCAAAGTCTTCCAACTGATCTCTGCGAGGTTTTTTCTTTTTGACCTTTTCCACTCTTTTTTTTTTTTCAATTTAAATTCCCCGATAGGGACGAAGTCATAATTTGTGTAGACATAAGAACAATGTGTATTTTGAACCTTCCAACTCCAAGATTGACTCATTCTTTCCCACGTGGAAAGCCACTTTAAGTGCCGTTTCGTCATCTTTTCCGTTTCTTTCTTATTGGCTTTGGAAATTTACCTTCGGTCTCTTTCATTTTCCCTTGATATTTTCTTGCAAAATTTCCTAGTCGGAAGTTGTCCGATCCTACGATCACTCCGAAAATAAACCGATCCACCGGCCTTTTGTTTTGTTTTTCCTCCTTCTGTTTTCTTCTCAAGCAAAACAGACAAGAGAAGAAAAATGCACATTGAAAAGAAACCACTTCCAATGGGCAACGTTCTTTTCCTTCGAGCCATTTAATTAACAAGTGGATCGTCAAAGCTTTGCGGTCAATACCGAAATTGACAATGCTTGTTTTTTGTTCAGCCAGGTTTGCCGAGGTGTAGGGAGTATAGCCAATGGGGTGCAAAGTGGATCATGAGTATGATTATCTCTTCAAGATCGTATTGATCGGGGACTCGTGTGTTGGAAAATCCAACATTCTATTGCGGTTTACGCGAAACGAGTTTTTCTTGGAGTCTAAGTCCACTATTGGTGTTGAATTTGCAACTAGGACATTACAGGTTGGGTTGTAATTCCTACCTGGGAAATGCGGTCAATGATTGGCTTCTTTGCCAGTGCTTCCTTTTTAAATGGTTCTCTACAGTCAATATCTTTTAACTTTGAACATGGCTGTTGATATCACAAGACTGATTCTTTTGTAGATTATATTACTGTACGTAGTTATTTGTTGCGTCACTGGTAGGATAGGATAACACAGGCAACATGTTTCCTCTCCCTTACTAGCATGCCTGTATCGGCAGGGCATTGGCCTCTGGCCAGGCCCATATTTACTGCTTTGTTTGGCTTGATGCAAGTTTGCCTGTACTATTAGTCAGCTGGACACTCACCCAGAAGGGTACTCTGCAGTTGCTGGGATTTTATATACTTATTAGATCGGGTTGTCGTTTTTTCTGGACCATTTCAATAGTTAAAGCATAAAAGTTATGTTGTACTTTTTTCATTTAAGAAACTGATGCAATGCTTCTACTGTGGCCACGCGTAAATTTTTTTCACGGCAATTTTGACTACAGCTAGAGGTTGAATGCAATCTTTATTTTTTTTTCCCCCTTTCACACTTGAACGCACGGACTCATTTCTCAGAGACACTGGAAAAATAGATATCTGCTTGTAATATTTGAAATTTTTAGTCTGTTTTTTCATCTTTTCACCAGAAATATATGTCTGCTTGTATTTGCAGTCCCTTCGAATCAATAATGTTCATCTTGATACAGGTAGAGGGACAGACAGTCAAGGCACAAATATGGGACACAGCTGGCCAAGAGAGGTACCGAGCTATCACCAGTGCCTATTGCAGAGGTGCTGTAGGTGCACTATTGGTTTATGACATAACCAAGAGGCAAACATTCGACAATGTGCACAGGTGGATCCGTGAACTGAGGGACCATGCAGACTCCAACATTGTCATCATGATGGCTGGGAACAAGGCTGATCTGAATCATCTCAGATCAGTGCCAGCGAAAGATGCTCAAATCTTGGCTGAGAAGGAAGGTCTCTCTTTCTTTGAGACTTCAGCATTGGAGTCGCTCGATGTCGAGAAGGCATTCCAGTCAGTTTTGTTGGACATTTACCACATAATAAGCAAGAAGGCAATGGCAGCACAGGAGGCAGGTTCCTCCACTGGGCTTCCTCATGGCACCACCATCAATGTTTCGAATCTCTCAAGTTATAGAAGCAAGGGAGCAGCTTGTTGCAATAGCAATTGACTTGGTATTTCTCCATAGGAGGGAAAGCAGGAAGCACGAATGCATTGGCCATTTGGTTCTTTCTTGACAGACATGAGGGATACTTTGTACGTGCTCTCATATCTCTTCTCCAAGGAGGTCATGTGAAAACCTGCATGTCTCTATTTTGTAAGAAACAAAGTTGAAATTAGTGAAGCTGATTGTTAGCATGCATTCTGTTCTTTTGACACCGGATCGAGTGTCCAAGGGCAGCACAAATATGGTTTTATTTTGGTGTTTGGGAACCTAATAATAAAGTGTCGGAAAGTTGGAAATCTACAATTTTTGGGAACTTTCGAAATCAAAACTCTTCACTTAAAGAGTACTGAGCGTTTTTGTCCAGCTCGCTCGTATCGCTTTGGTGAATTCTTTTGGATGATGAACTTGCATGCCCTTGGTGGTGTTATGCCATTGGTGTTCCCTGATGCTTCTAAAGGTGATAGTAGCTTAGGAATTTTTCTCTTCATTTTGGTGTAAGAACTGACTAGCGCACTAAAAATGAAAGTGCTGTGAAGAATGCAACATGTACGAGATTCTGATGTCAAGTATCCGTTGGACTGAAAACTATGCATAAACTAAACGAATAAGGAAAGGATGAAGCACCGCAAGAGGTGACTGACAGCTACAATGCAAAAGTGCTTCAGGAATATGTGTCTAACGTTGGAAATGGAGTCAAACTAAAGATAAAAAATAAAATTCCGAATAAAGTTGGCCAGCTTTTTCCGTGCTTCACGATAAATATCCACTCTTCAGCGTCACTTTGAATATATGCTCTAACTTACGACAAGCCTAAAATAATCTTTAAAATATTCTTTTAAGTGCTTGATTTAACTCAGATATTTGAATGATGGAGTTAGTTTGAGTTTTCGGGACTTGCTGTTATACTCCCAACTTATAAACTTTATTGGGGAGATAAACAATTTATGAGTTTCTTAGGATACATTCAGAAAATAAAATTTTGGTTTATCATCATTACAAAAAATTTTCTCTCACTTTTTCACCAACTTTTATACTTAAATTTTTAACCACTCAAAATTTTAGTACTCAAACACGATCTTAGTGGGCTCATAGTATAGCATACACGGATATATATCATTTAATTTAAAAGTTTAGGGCATGTTCGTTTTTGAGAAATTTTAGAATTTGAATCTACCCTCTAAAATTACAATTCCAACATTACTTCTACAAATACCAATACAACTCAACGATATTTTTTTTACAAACATTAATACTACTAACAACTTCTACAAATTAATAAAACTCAAACATCACCTAAATATTTAATCATACTTAAAATTCTTAAAATTCTACCAATACGAACCTGCCAAACTTATAAATTTAGGTCTAACTATATTATATTAATTACCTATATTTTATCCACGCAGTCACAGATACTGCAGAAGCTAAGGGAGCTGGGGTCATGGTCCCCAAATCCTTCAAAAATCAGTAAAAAAAAAAAATACATTTTTTCAGAGTTTTTATTAATTTTTATTTTTTTTTGAAAGTGGAAGTACGTGCTACCACATTAACGAAAGAGAAGAATCTCTAGCTATAAAGCAGCTGGTTTTTTTTTTTTCCCTAAGCACTATAAAGCGGCAGTTGAAAGCAAGAACATTACTCACCCATGGTACGATCTCCTTTCAGTAGCCTATTGTGAACTATGGGTATGTGCTGCATATTTTAGTTAGCTAGTACCGTATCTTTCCTCAGCAAAGATGGAGACAGAAATGGAGAAGAAAAAGAGTGACGAGAGAGGGGAAAGCGAAGGAGAAAAATGGGTGCATGATTTGTCAGTGGATCATACAGGAAGCATTCCTCTCCGTGCTTCGACCGGTGTTTTGAAAGCCTCCTTGTTCCTTGTTCATCATCAGTAAGTACTCGCGTGTCGGTGTGTCAACTCCGCGCCGCGGTGATGGGGGAGGGGGTTGTTCTTTTCTTCATCTCCGTACGTGGAAACTTATACAGGATCCGATCAATACACCCCACTATTCATCCGGACGGCAGAGTTAAAGGAGGAATAGTTTTTTTTTTGAATTTGGCATATTCATGTTGCATTTTACTGCCGGGTAACCTTCTTCAATTGGCTTTATTTAAAGGATTGAGATTTTTTGGGCTCATTTCGAATGAGTCCAACTGAACGGAGATAATTTTTTTTTACAAATTTAACAGTCCATAATCATCTATGTTGTTATAAAGAATTTTATAATTTCTACGGTCATAGTCATTCATTAAATGACATGAATGACAGTGGACTGTTAGATATATGGAAGAATTTTTTCTTTATCTAATCGGACTTATTCGAAAATTAACCTTTAATAGGGAATCCGTTTTCCTATATTTCAAAGGTAAGATATATGAATGAAACAAGGCTCCTTATAATGTTGCATTTGAATCCTCGTACCTTAGACATTTTTTATGTTTGTATCCCCTCTGTGGGATGAGATGAGTCAACATGCAGTCTACATAAAGTCGTCTTAAAAGGCTCACATTCTAATTGTATGATTTGTCTATGAGAAAGGAGGCTTTTAGTTGGAATCCGATCTTGGACAGCAAGGCAAAGGAAGTCTTGAAGACTACATGTGGTTTTTGCTTTCCAGACCCGAGTTGAGTAGGCAAATCAAAATCCCATCGGAGGAATGGGCCCAAGCCCAGGTGTCTGGTTCTTCACAAAATCTCTGTGGGTTGGAACAGCCAAAATTTTTGCCATAAGCTGAGAGAAATCGGATAAGATATTTTCTCTAAAGCTCACTTTTTTTTTTCTAAGTTCTTTAAAGCCCATCAACCATCATAGTTTTTGAGATCTGCTACAAAAAAGGCTTTCTTCTCCCAATGTTCATGGGCCATTGTGCATGCTAGACCAGACATATACCAACTATTTTTTACTTCAGCATTTTAGCCCAAGGGATCGAGTCTGTGTGATTCCTTTTTTCTTTTGTCCTGGTCTAAAGCAAAAGACAAAATCCACGTTTTGGGGGGGCGGGGTGTCCATGGAACCTAAGCCAACTTCAGAAACCAAACCAAAACCCCCAGATAACCTCAAGGCGGAAAACAAGGGTTATCACAGGAAAGTAGCGTTACAGGGAGGGCCTGAGTGGGTAAATTCCCCTCCAAATTCTGCTGACAAACAGCCCACTTAGCGAGTTCATGCGCAAAAACATTAGCAGCACGCCCTACATGTATAAAAGACCAAGAAGGACAAGAAGTACATAAACTATCAGTAATGAGAGGCCGAATCAACCAATCAAACTCCGAAATCCATGCTGCTTTGCTTGCTTTCCGGATTGCCTCATTTCTCTGTCTCCATTCAGTTTTGCCGGAAGGTGATTCTTTGATTACTTGCAGGGCGGTTAACGAGGAGGGCTTCTTTGCTGAAGGTCCTTTAGTTGGTTTTGTCGCAGACATCAGATCTTCTCTTGCAGCCCATCCTGATTGGAGCCTTCAGTGGACATCTCGAAGACAGAATTCTCTTGCCCACCTATTGGCTGCTTGGACTGCCCGCTCTATGTCTTTTGGCTTTATTCCTTTGTATGTTGCTACTGTGGAGGTCTCTTTTGAGCCTCCTTGATGTTTCAGACTCTTTTTTGTTTTAATGAAGTTTGCTTAGAAAAAAAAAAAAAAAAACCAATCAACCGGACCAGAGACATCATTAACAGCATCAACCACCATTTTGGAATCCCCTTCAAAGATAATGTTACTCCTCTCTTCTCGCGATATATCCTCCCGAAATTAGTGCACATTATGTTCGTAGAAATTTTTGTTTTCTTCCTCTATTAATAGAATTAGTTTTGTCCAGTATGTAATGTCTCCTGTGTTTGATGCAGCGATTGAGTTTAGTGAGAGGTTGAGTTACTTTGGCATTGCAGCAAATCTTATCTCCTACCTCACCAAAGTGCTCCATCAAGACCTCAAAACTGCAGCTAAGAACGTAAACTACTGGGCAGTAGTAACAACCTTGATGCCTCTACTTGGAGGGATCCTAGCAGATGGCTACACTGGCCGATTCACAATGGTCCTGTTTTCGTCCCTCATATATCTAATGGTATTGTACCTTCTAATTGATTATCAATAGCCTACTAGATCCTATGGAAATAGGTACTTTTTTTCTCTAAGCAAAAAAAAAAAAAATCCAGGGTCTATGCCTCTTTACAATGTCCCAGTTCTAAAGCCCTGCAATAAAGGGACGTCTTGCCAGCCTAGAAAGATACATGAGGTGGTCTTTTTCCTAAGCTTGTATTTAATCTCTGTTGGAACGGGAGGACATAAGCCCTGCTTAGAAAGCTTTGGAGCCGATCGGATCGACGATGATCACTTGGAAGAAAGGAAGAAGAAGATGTCTTAATTCAACTGGTGGAATTTCGCACTCTGCTGTGGGCTCTTGTTTGGTGTAACAGTGATTGCTTACGTTCAAGGCTATGTGAGCTGGGGTGATGCTGATCTGATCCTCACCATCATTATGGCCATTACCATAATAATCTTCTATATGGGAAAGCCTTACTACCGATACAGGATCCCTGAAGGGAGCCCTTTAACACCCATCTTTCAGGTCCTGGTTGCGGCCATAAAAAAGACTAAATTACCAGCTCCATCAAATCCTGCTCTGTTATATGAAGTTGATCCACAAAATTCCAAAGGAAGGCGTCTATGTCATACTAGCAGGCTTAGGTACGTAAAGCATATGGCACTAATTTCCTTTCAAAAGTAAAACGTTGCCACAGCTCTATAAACTATAATATAGATTTTTAGATATCTATGAGATAGAAGCATTGCACTACTTCAATGAGTTTCGGACATTGTGATAACTCTCAATTAATATGTCATGAATGCCATGGATTCAAATCGATAATCCATTTCGCTCCGTAGGTTTCTTGACAAGGCTGCAATAATGGAAGAGAATCAGAATCAGAGCATTTCTAGTGAGCAGAATCCCTGGAGACTGTCGACGCTGACAACGGTAGAGGAAACAAAGCTCATTTTGAGCAATATCCCCGTATGGCTGACTTCGTTAACCTTTGGAATATGCGTGGCACAAGGCTCAACATTCTTTGTTAAACAAGGCGCTACGATGAACCTGAAGATTACTGACAACTTCAAGCTCCCACCAGCCTCAATTTCCGCTCTTGGGGCTGTAGGGATGATAATCTCTGTGACCATCTACGACAATATTCTGGTTCCGATATCAAGGAAGGCTACAGGAAACGAAAGGGGTATCAACATCCTCCAGAGGATTGGTATTGGCATGATGATCTCAATTGCAGCAATGGCGGTGGCGGTCTTAGTGGAAAGGAAGAGACTGAAAGCCGTTCGGGAGGAAATAATTGAAGCCGGCAAAACTGAGCCACTATCTATGAGCGCGTTCTGGCTAGCTCCACAAAGCATGATTCTTGGCATGGCAGACGGGTTTACGTTGGTTGGCTTGCAAGAGTATTTCTATGAACAAGTTCCAGACTCGATGAGAAGCTTGGGAATTGCTATCTATCTTAGCGTGATTGGGGGGCTGGGAGCTTCTTAAGCAGCTTTCTAATCACTCTCGTGGATCATGTCACAGAGAAGACTGGGAGAAGCTGGTTCGCACAGGACGTGAATATGTGCCGGTTGGACAATTTCTATCTGTTGCTGGCCGCCATGAGCGGGTTGAATTTGTGCGTTTTCGCGATGTTGGCTATGAAGTACACTTACAAAAACGTGCACCGAAGGGAGATTGTGACTAATTGTAACGAGGGTGAATGGGCGATGGGGAGATTTGATAGCTTGACATGTGATTGAAACCTTTTACAACAAAAACGCTTAAACCATGTCAACCCAAAAATCGTAGCCGTCTTTTCTTCCTTTTTTTATTGTTTTTTTGTGTCTCCTGATCATCGATGTGAGCTATCTGGTTATATCTTTGGCTGGTGCCTGCTCATAAGGGTCGGTGCGCTTCTCGTAAAACATCACCGTCGATTTTCCAGACATCTACGCCACGTTTCATTCTAGAAGTGGAAAAAATTGCATCAGGCGCCCGTGTAGTCTTCTACATCTGTCATCCAGGCGTAAAAAACTCAACTTGCACGAATATTCGCAAACATACCAATCGGGTATATTCGGCAGCAGCAAAAATCGGGTGGATCCAAAACTACTTTAAGCCAATATATATATATATATATTTTTTCTAAACTACTTTAAGCCAATCAGAGATGTAAGTAAACAACGCGCATTGTGGTCTATTTTGATTGATAATGCACAACAGATCAGCCAATCCCGCTGGTGATTGTCTGTCTTTTCAAATAGAACTGCCCGCCTAGTAGGAAAATCTACGAGGTCGGTGAGTTTACGATGACGCAAAATAAAGCGCCTTTCTCTTCCCCGTAGACAAAGCAAAGAGAAACGACGTCATTTATATAAAAATGAAAAACGACGTCGTATCCACGATGTGCGTTCAAATTCAGCAGAGGGAACAAAAAGTCGGTTACAGACCTAAAAGTTTTAGACAAAGACGAAGAAGAGGAAGAAAGTTGGGGTTGGAGCTAGATCTTCATAGCTGGCTGTGGATTTCTTCGGACCTTCGGCAAAGCTTGCTAATAGTTCGCTTTTTTGCGGATATTTTTTTATCTATGCAATTCTGGGAACTCTGCTTCTGCCTAAGGTAAAATTCTTCTGGGGCACTTTTAGAGTCAGGAACATAAGGTTAGACAGAGAGAGGGAGAGGATTTGAGATATGCAAACAGAGGCGAGAGTGGGAGTGGTGGTAGAAGGAGGAGGGCAGAGAGCTCTCAATTCGGGACACGTCGATGGCAGTGTGAGAAAGCTCGCACAGCAGCAGCCATTGCACCAGCAATCGCAGATAGGAACGGTTTCGCAGCTTCTTGCAGGAGGCGTTGCTGGGGCCTTCAGTAAGACCTGTACGGCGCCGCTTGCTCGGCTGACTATACTCTTCCAGGTTCGAATTTTGGGTAATTTTTTCGTTGTTTTTGGGATGAAAATGATAATTGTTTGGTTGTCTTTGCAAACGTTGTGACCGGGTTCCTGATTTGGGAGTTTCCTTTGGGCCTCATTTGGTTAGTTGAGCTAGTTGGACTTCTGGGTCACGTGCCAATCTAAATTCAGGTTCTGGTTTCTTATGGTTTTTGTTTTTGTGAAGATTATGCGTACAAAATGAGTTTTTGAATTATGACCCTGGTGTCTGTTGTGTTTTATCTTGCTCAAAAAAATACCCTTCTGGTATGGTCGTTGGAGTGATACAATTTTGTTTTGTTTTGTGCCATGAGGAATGAGGAGGAATTATGGTTTGGTGGATTCCTTTAAGTACCCTTCTTAAGATGTATTAGCTGCCTCCTTGATCTCTTTCTCTCTTTTCTTGAACTTTTTAGTTGCAAGGTATGCACTCCGATGTGGCGACACTGAGAAAGGCTAGCATATGGCACGAGGCTTCACGAATTGTTGGTGAAGAAGGATTTAGAGCTTTTTGGAAAGGGAATCTGGTTACAATTGCTCACCGTCTACCTTATTCTTCTGTCAGTTTTTATGCCTATGAACGCTATAAAAAGGTTGGTATAAACTCTCTCTCTCTCTCTGTTATATGTGTGTGCGTGTGTGTGTGTGAGCGCGGGTGCCCTTGTTTTATAGACACACATGTTATTTTAGAAAAATGCTCCTAATCCTGTCTCTACAGCTTGATTATTGACTACGCTGTATGCAATGTGTCATAGGTACTAAAGATGATTCCGGGACTGGAAAACCATAGAGAGAGTATGGGTTCGGACCTTTGTGTGCATTTTGTAGCGGGTGGGTTGGCAGGAATAACAGCCGCTTCAGCTACTTATCCATTGGATCTTGTAAGGACAAGGCTTGCAGCTCAGGTAATATCCCTTGGCTGGAAGGTCAAGTTGTGCTTTCTTTTCCAATTGCTACGATTCGCGTTTGTTCGGCTTTTTAAAGAATTGAGAAGCATGGTTTTTAGTATTTATACTGTTCATTGCTATTGTTGCGATAGCTGTTAATGTTTTCATCTTTTTTGTGATTCTTTTGGCATTTAAATTTAATGCTTAAGTAGATGTTATTGGCACAAAACAAAAAAGTAGTTCCTACCATTCTTGTTTGGTCGGGGTTTTAAAGCATTGACAAGCATGGTTTTTAGTATCTCTATTCTTCCTTGTTATTGTTGTGATAACACTCATGCTTTGATCCTTTTGTGATTCTCTTGGCATTTAAAGTTAATTTTTAAGTAGTTGTTATTGGCGCGAAACAAAAAAGTAGTTGCTCTTTCTTTTCCTGTTCCTTCCATTCTCGTTTATTCCTTCCTTCCTGTGCCCTTGAAATGTTCTCCTCCCTTAACTTAACTGGTTCAAACTTTACAGACAAATGTAATATACTACCGAGGTATTTGGCATGCTCTACACACTATTAGCAAAGAGGAGGGTGTTTTGGGCCTCTATAAGGGTCTTGGAGCAACGCTTTTGGTATGCTTCTCTTGTCAATTGTAAGTATGCTTGTGCTAAGTTTTTTTCAGTGGGGTAGTTGATTGCTGTTCTGTTGCTAACGCAGGGTGTTGGGCCAAGTATCGCAATCAGTTTTTCAGTATATGAGACCTTAAGATCTTTCTGGAAGTTGCATAGGTAAATATATCATATGTGGATTCTGTGAGTGTATTGTTCGGACGTCAATTCTAACAATCTATTGTATATGGATCCTGTTTTTATCCTAATACCAAAATTCAACAATCTTTGCATCAGGCCCGATGATTCTCCTGTCCTTGTGAGTCTGACTTGTGGAAGTCTTTCAGGAATTGCGTCATCAACAGGTGAGTGATCTTATACTTGCCACATCAAAAGCTTCTCATAGTTTAAAAAGGGGCTTCAAGAGTTCCTTGGAGGGTGGTTTTTGTTTCATGCAAATTAAACACAATGTTCTGGTTGGCCTTTCTTTCTGATAAATGGTAATTTTAGGAACCAACTAGGAAAAAGAATTAAAGCTTCAAAGACAAATGTTCCAGTTGCAGTACAACTAGATTTATTTCGTTAAATTCTTTGTACCAGCTTCATGTCTCTTACAGTGAATTCTTGCCCCTTACACAAAACATTGTCTGTTATATCCTAATACGGAACACAAAAAGAAGCGTATGTTACTACTTTGAACTAAACTTCTTGTACTGATTGCTTATTGGAAGCAGTCTTCAGTTAATGAGCTCTTGGTTAAACTATTTCATGTGTTTAATTACAGATTGTCAATATGAATAAAATGAATTGATACACGCAGCTGTGACTATGCTTTTGATGCAGAGAAACAGGGTGTGGTGCAGGTTCTGCACCAGGTATCTAACCAAGATTGACTGACCCCTAGAACCAGAGAACAGGCTGGAGTTGTTTTTTTGTCTGGCATTTGGGAAGTTTAGTAAGGAAGTCAATAAGAAAATTACCCATTATCTCATTCATCTAACGTTTATATAAAGGTCTATTTTGGATTAACCTCATGTTTTCAACACTTCCTCGATAACTTGTCTCCCCATGCAGTTGGTTCCATTATGGGGTGGCACTACTCTCAGGTGAACCTATTTTTTCTCCCAGTTATCAAATGTGAGAGGCGTCCTCCTTGAGGTATGCTTCTCAGTTAGGTTTTCCATTGCCAATTGATTACCGGGTACTGGTATCCTTCACAAGTCACCATACTTATTGAGGACTCCTTTCCTATTTACTTCCTTCAGAAAAAAGGAGCAGGGAATATCTTTTTTTTTCTTATCTGATAGCAATGACTCATAGTAAGATTTTAAAAAAGGTGGTGACACAAATCTAGGAACCAAAAGCAAAATTCACACTCCATCTCTTTTCTTGGAAGCAAATTTTTTGCTTCTGATTGAGTAGGTCTGTTGCACATGTTAAAACTTTTACTGCAACAAACATGAACAATTCATCCATAACCTTAGCTTACTTTTAATTATGGTGGCCTGTCCATAAATATTTCAGAAGATTCACCTTTGATGGTTTGCCTGTTGGACTTGAGTGTCTTGTAGGAGTTCTTTGTTCTGCCATTACTGAAGACCTAATCACTGATGGCTGTTAAAGATTCTAGACACGGTTATTGTTCTTACATAGGAACGAATCTCATAAAGCGAAATTTCATGTTGTTTTTTTACCTCTTCATCAAGAATGAACCTAGTGTAGCATGAGCAACTTGCAAATCATTCAGAGATGGCTCTATGTATTCTCTATTTGGTATAGAGATCATTTGGGTAGAGCCTTGATTGTAGAGTGCCACTCTTTTCCATTTGGCAGACAACCGTCAGTTCCTCTCTCCAGGAATGATAGTGTTTTGTTGAAAAATTTAGCTGCTCAAGGGTTCAGCTTTTAGTGCTCATCTTGTATTGGTTATGCGATAGCTGCATGCTACTTTTTTCAGTTGCATTCTGTTTTATGGTGATTTCTAGTAATTCGATAGTGGATTTGATTGGATGTAACAGGTATCTTCTACATGATTATTCAGTCGTGGGATTTGTGGATAGTTTTTAATTTCGTGATACTGCTCCATTGTATTAGAAGGTGTTCTGGTTGTTGAGCCCTTGATCTTCTCGTGTTTGATTGGCTTCAGTATCTTTGGGCTAATGGGGATGTTGGCCGTGTGACTTTAGAAAGGTTTTTGATTTTGACAAAATTGACAGTTTTATGATTTCCACTGGTTACCAGAGTATCATGCTATCTTTTTATCAGTTGTCCATTACAATATGCAGCGACATTTCCGCTGGATCTGGTGAGGCGTCGGAAGCAATTAGAAGGGGCAGGTGGCCGTGCTCGTGTCTATACAACAGGCCTTTTTGGTACGTTTAGGCACATAATCCGGAATGAAGGCTTGCGTGGGTTGTACAGAGGAATTCTGCCTGAATACTACAAGGTGGTACCTGGTGTAGGTATTTGTTTTATGACTTATGAGACACTGAAGAAGCTTCTGGCTGATATGAAGACCAGTTTATAGTTACCACCACCAACTCTGGGAGTCTAGTCTCTATGTGCAAAAAAGATGGGGAGGTTGATTAATATGGTCGTTTCGTTTCTTTTGGGCTCGCTCATGGTGGTTAATTTTGTGCTGCTGTGGGAATTGCATTTTTTGCATGTATATGTACAGAACAGTGAACTACAGCACAAGGGTGCGGATTACAGAGTTGTCCGCAGAATTCTTAAAAGATATTGATTGATTAGTGATCTTTTTTTTTCCCACAATTGGGTGAAATGAGCTATATTTCATCGCCTATTTCAATCATCTGACTTTGTGGCTCTGCTAAGCATGTCGTTGTGCGACGAGACCGTCAAAACAACAATGCATTTATCAAAACGAGACGAGACAAAATGAAGCTAACGGTTGGATGGGCATCTCTATAATCACTCTGGACCCAATCCCGTTGCGGACTAATTCCCTTTGCCGTATTAGCTGCGACACCCAGAAGTTCTTTCTGGTTTTCACTTGGTGAGGTTATTCGCTTAGCGCAGAGGGAGAGGTGGAAGAGAGTGCTCTAATAACCATGGCCAGAAAGCATGGTATGCATGTCGCTTCAACCACGGGTTGATATTTTAATCGTCATTTGGTGATTTTCGGATGGCCGTCCGAAGTCCACATTTGACATTTGTCTCAAATGGAGGACCATAATTTTACGATTAGAGCACTAAAGCGGTACTGAATCTGTGACGTAGGAGTTCCCATAAATCCCATCGTGCGATGTTGCTCAATGTCGGAGCAACTTATGAGGCAGAGTTGCTAAAAAGTGCAGAAAGAGGAATATAACTCATTTAATTTCAGACGTCCAACCGAAGTGCATATTATTGGGCTAGAAGAGTCATTTTGGACACACTTCCCGCCTATGAAAATTAACGGGGGGATGTTATCCAAGCTTTGGTTATAAGCTCAATTCTTTTAGGGGAGCAGAACGATATCTTTCACGGGTATAAGACGGAGGAGATAAAGCCACTCAGACGGTCTCATGCGTCCTATCACAATGGGAATTGTCCGGTCATATGAATGTGCTCCAGGGTACGACGTAAACCGTACTTATTGACAGCTGCATTAGCAGCCCTAAATCCTCCTCCATATGCCGGGGAAGCATCATGGGCGATTTGGTGCATGAAAAACTCACCGAGTTTATTTTCAACGTCAGACTTCCCACCTTTCTTTGAGGATGATGACGAGGACGAAGCTGCAGATGTAGATGGCATGCTTTTAAATCCAGGCATCACTTCGGACTCAAGCCACATGTATGAAAGCACCTGACAGATACCTTCCTCTACCTCGGGGTTAAGATTTCGGTAGCCTGCAGAATTCAAAGGTAATCAAGATGTATACCCAGTATATGATCCAAGGGGGGAATTGAGAAGGGAATCCAACCTTTAAGGCGTAACCAGCCGTGCATCAACTCATGGGCAAGAATAGCACCTGTGAGTAATCTGTATCCAGCAAAGATATCAACACAAAATAAATGATAACGTGGTTTTATTACTGTTAATATTTTCGTAAGCTTGATTTACTTAACTGGTTCAATTCTTGACAGTGCTAGAATAGTTGGTTGCTAAACTGGAGTCTCGATATTTCAAGTTTTTTACATAATCAGTGTCAACTCAGATGACACATCTCCTTTCACCAATGACATTAACTTAAAAGTTGCCAATTCGGTGTATCTTCAATAAAGACTCCTTAAAAAAAAGGGAAATTGCCATTGACTATCACCTTGGAAGCCCATAGAGAACAAGAATGGCTGTAACTTCACAATGTCGAGTCAGCTTCTGGGGTTGGGTTCTCATTCCAACAAATCGGTGGCCGCCTATTTTCGGCCTCTTGAGTATCTGAAGAACATAAAATAAGAATCACAAAGAAAGCCCGGTAAACAATTAGCAGCCTCACTTGTTACCTTCTTTCAAACCTAAGCAAGCAAAACCGAACACTACAAATATGTAAATACTTACGCTGGTGATGGTCTGCTCTTCAGAAAGACATAAACCCCTTGTCTCAGGCAGGTGATGAAAGCCCTGGAAAGACCCACTTCAGAAATAGAGAAATTCCACGAAAAAGTAAACAAATAAGAAGACGTCGGTTATTACATTCTTCTCCCCAACAATGGCTTCATTAAGTGCCTGTCTTTGAACCAGAAGCATTGGAATTTGCTGATCTAGTTTCATGTTCATTCCTTCATAATAATCTCTTATGGAATGGTAAAGAGGTTGACAATCACCAGTATCCATGATAGAAGATTCCATGCATTCTAAGCATAAACGGCGCCCATCTTCCAGAGAATAGTATCTCACATTCCAAGACTTCACGATGAGGACAAGGGGAAACGGACAAGCAAACCAACTTTAATTAATACTCAAGATTTCAAGATAACTGAATGAAAGAAAATCTATTCCGTCGCTTTGATTATTACCTCTAGACGTTCGCAACTACAGCAACGCGCTGTGGTATCATGCTCATGTGATGGACAATACTTTTGAGACCAAAATGGATGACACCTATACTCGATCAAACCGGCGGCATTTGTTGGGATCTGGATATGTTTATATGTAAGGGTAAGCATGTTACTGATTTAATATTCATAATCATAATTGCAATTCAAGATTACATAGAGAGAAATTTAATGTAGAAGAAACATAATCATCCTTTGTCGACCAGTGTCCAAAATAAAAGAGATAAACTAGCACTCCTGATAATTCTAATATTGATATGAACTTGCAGGGTAGCAACACAGGTTTAAATGATAGGCTTGAAAATTTTACTTGTTTAATTACATAAAAGATACTGGTCCGACAGAGCTTCAATAAGGAGTACTTCCAATTAACTGAAAACTATGGCCCAGAATAAAAAAGAAAGAAACAAAAAGGAAAGAAATATGGATCAAATGAAGCACGGTAGCTTCTCTTACAAATTGATGGCAAACTTCACATTTGGGATGAGTCAGCTCTTTAAAGCAGGACTTGTGATAAGGGTCCCTCCCTGACAAAGAAAACTTAGATCAACAGAAAAAAACCGTAAGAGCTAGATGAAGGGAGAAGTCTAATCATCATCACTTGTATGGTTACTTCACCCCTAACTTTGAGAATTTCAAAAACCATACAGTTGAGAACAAGATCGAATAGGAAAAAGAACATTTTACTATCCTTAGGAAGCCAAGAAGAACTGATTACCTCGTGTTCAGTAATTGGATGACCACAAGCACAACAGCGGAAGCACTCCGGATGAAAATATGTTCCCATGCAACCCAGATAATTGCCATAGCCTATCTCCCGCTTGCAACCACTACATACCCTGCAAGATATTCTTAGAAGGACATCATGAGCTCTGTGTTTATAAAATTTGAGTATTTCTTTTAGGCTAACTCTACCGATGAAAAGGTTTCCATCAGGATCAATTGGCAGAAGACTGCCAAGTCATGTGACTGAGGTCAATCAGCAAGCTGTGCTTTAGTTTTCAGACAGGGAAGAACCAGCCAGTGAGAAAAGTGGCTAATCTTGGCTAGGAGCAGGAAGCCACAAACTTAAAACCAGAAACACCTGGCATTTAAGATGGCTCATGACACAAATAAAATACATATTTGACAAAGAAATGGTACCTAAAGTCCCTGGGATAGAATGGTACTGGAGAACAAGGACGATATGAAGGTGAATTTAGGCTACCCTGAAGTGCCCTAGCAAGCTCTTCGTCACTTTCCCTCCGAGATCTATATCCTGGGGAAAAAGAAAACAAAAACAAGGAAAAAGAAGAAGTCAAAGGCTAAAATTATGACCTTCTTTGCGTGTGCGTGCGTCGTCCCTGTTAGGGAGAGAGAGAGAGTAGGATGAGTTCAACAGAGGAGCAACATTCTATTTTGGTCCTAAATAGTGTCAACCTACCATTTGGTCTCTTCAAATCTTCAGCCAGGGAAAGTGCAATTGCACGGTCTAGTTCTTCTTTTTCCTTCTGAGATCTAGAGCGATCATCCTGATAACAACAAGAGAACTAATTGAAAATTTCCTCCTTACATGAACCGAGAAGTAAACACGAGAAAATTTCAGCACCATTCTGGGAATTGATTGAAATAAATCTTTCTAGAGGCCACATGAGCATGTCATTGAGTGAAGAAATTGGGAGACCTCAGATACCAATCCCTCGCATTGCTCACGAGGGACAGATTCTCACCAAGAAATAATCATGTCTTACACGATTTACTAAACAAAAGAAACGACAGCGGATACAATACTCCATCTACAAGTTTTGTTCTGGTTACTGGTTTCCCCAGTTATAATGACAATCTAGACAATGTGGCAAAATCTCATCCACGTGACACAAACTATGATCTTCGCCCCAAAAAATCTATACCACGTTAACAGAGACTTAATCACGAAAAGCACGTTGTCTTTAAATTGATAGACACCCCGCGAAGGAATATACAGAACAAACTCCAAACAATTTTACTGCGTATCCTTAAAGAACGATTTTCGTTTAATGGTGAAGTCCGTATAATATCAAGTTGACATCTTCGACTAATTAATAATGACGGAGGATAATGAGGAGACGATAGCGTATTGCTTACCAAGGATCTAGAGGGTGCACGCCAAACCATGTTTTCCTCACCAATGAGCTGCGGGCGACGGCCACTAGCTCCACCACCTCCTCGACTGGACCCACTCTTGAAAAGCTTACTCAGCCATTTCATAAAGCGAGACTTTCTCTCTGCGTACGAAGAAGCAAAGTCCCCTGCTTATCACAAATAATTTCAAAACCAACCCCCATCCCCACCAAAACAAATATTCAATTACTCGAGGAAAAACAATATCCCACAACATAGAAACTTACTGAAAATGAACCAATTCAACTCATATACTCCACAGCTATACACCTACATATATGTGTGTGTAGGAGCCTATGTATATTGTAGGTTATTTGATACTCGAAGTAAATTTTTTTTTTTCGAACACGTTCTTTTTTTCGAACGCGTTCGATACGATCTGTTCGTGGTATTGGCAGCAAGTGCAAGAAGCAATATATACTTGGTATAGAGATTGGAGCCAGAGAGAACGAAGAGTGGCAAGTACCGTAAATACAAGGCTGAGATAGGTGGTTGACACCATGAGGAGCCATGAGGATCGAAAGCTATGTATAGATTTCGCCGGAAGAACAACAGGGCCAAAAGGAAGCGCAAAAAATATGAAAAAGACAAGCACAGAGACAGAGAGAGAGAGAGAGAGAGAGGAAGTGACGGCTTGGAAGTAAAGGAGGAAGAGGAACAAGGCAATAGACATCGTTAATAGTGGCTGGTTGAAAAAGAGATGGAGGGAATCTTTGAGAGAGAGAGGAAGAGTTTTAGAGGGGAAAGGATGCTTGGCTTGGAAAGAAATGAAGGGAAAGTTGAGAGAGATCGCTGAAAGTTGGGTTCGGGAAGGAATCTGCTGAGGCAGAGAACAATAAAGTAACGGTGGAGGCTCCAGAGAATCCAACTAGAGGATTATCCAAAGAGATGGAAAGAGGGATCGATGCGGTGCGTGCACGCATGGCGTAGGAGCTGGAAGAATTTCTCTTTCTTTCTTTTTTTTCCCTCTTTCCAGTTTGAATGTTGGGAGGAATTTTGCCGGGTAAAAGTGAGGGAGTTCCAAACAAGTACCACGACATTAACTGGAAATTACATAAGCGCCATAGACTTGATTCTAATTATAATGTCAAATGGTCGTGTGTAAATGTGTTTGGCCGCCGGAAAAAAAACTCATATTCCAGTTCTGACTAGGATTTCAGTCGACGGATTAGAGAAAACGTCGCGTCGAAAACGCTGAGGAAGATATAGGAATACCTCGAAGAATGAAATAGACACGTCATTGTCGAATTTTTGTTTCCTTTTTCATCATTCTTGCGTAAACAAACCAAAGAGAAAAGAATCCAATCACAGACACCTACCCTGATAAAGAGATGGACGATGTCTGGCTACAAAATAAAGCGTTGATATGGTTTTGATCTTGATACCAGAAATATTCAATCTCGAATTAGATTATAAAATATGACACAAATTGCAGTGGACAAAGCATCCCCGCTGTTATCCTCCTTTCGAATAAGGGTAGTTTTCACCTTTTTCCCCTTGAGAGGACGCTAAAATCACTCTTCTTTTATCCCCCTTTAATAAAATAATTGTTGGCACCAGAGTGTCCATATCTTCTTTTCTAGGATTTCCACTTCCCAACAACTTTCTTTGAACAAAACTCCCTCTCAGTTTGGTACAGTATGCCGACAGGCTTCCACTTTTTATTTCTTCATCACGAGGTACTTCAGAGAAAATCTCTCATCTGCCTACCAACACACTATAAGAAATCATTGTTAAAAGAAAGAAAAAAAAAAACTCCTAAATCTGGAAACTTTTGCGAAACGAATGTTAATAGACTTTAGTTGATCAGCCACAAAGTGCCAGGCTTTAGTTGATGTTGCCGGCTGTTAGCAGGGTTGCTTCTTAATCATACAACCCGTCGTCTCTTCCTAAATTTCGGTAATTCGGCCTCTTTTTTCACACAGAATAAAGTGGGACTTTATGATCTTTGCATTTGGGATAATGAGGTGTAAATGACTCATCTGTGCCAGTCTGTCTTGTAATTATTCTTTTTGACCTTTTCCTTTTAGACGTTATAAGGTCTTTCAAGCTCCCACGTTCTTTCCACTCTCAAGTTATAATCTCCTCAGAATCAGTGCTAAACCCTCACGTGTTGTAACTGTCGTTCCATTGCGGGTACTTACCCAAATTCCCTTAACTGAACCATCATACATCGCATTTGAAACTCTGCGTTTAGGCATATACAGTGTACTATCGGGGGAGTCACGGAAACCCTACCTATTGACAGCTGCCGACCCTTGAAACTTTCTCTGCTGGCCAAGAAAGTGTCGGGGGCAATTTGATTCACCATTAGCTTTAGATTTCCAACTTTTCCCTGAGGAAGACGGCGATGAAAGTAGACCGGCTAGATGCCGTGTTTCTGCTAAAAGGCAACACCGCTGACTCACCCCACATGTAACAGAGCACCTTGCAGATACCTTCCTCTGTTCAAGCAATTCATATCCTATGGTAGCTTTTCCAACTTAAAGAGAGGTGGCTACGCTGAGAAAATTAACGTGAGACGAATATTTGGGATGAAAGGGAGATTACATTAGCAGAACAGAAGTAGGAACAGAGCACAAAACGATGATGAATCACTGTGTAGTAACAACTTAGGCTCCTTAGGAGGAGCCCTTAATATTGCAGGGTTCCTCGTATTGCACTAACTGTTTGCCTACCCGAAAGTATGCTTCACATTTGCGGCTCGGAATCTCCTCAAAATTAATCTCCAGTTGGTTGAAGTTCAGCTTGTGTGCCTAAGTGCCAAGGCATTCACGTTCGATACTCCTCTATGCGTTTCTACAGAAGTCCATGAATTTCTGAAATCAAAGACGCATAAATCTATATTTGTCAGCAGGATATATGTTGATACTTAATTATCATAAACTCAAAAGAAAAAAATATTAACAATTGCAAACTAGATAACTGAATTTCTGGGCTTGACTAGGATATGCCGGGAACGGAGCGGGATCCATAGAGATAACTTGTTTAGTGAGTTCCTTCTTCATTACAAAACTAGACAACTGTATAGTGATCTTTTTCATTTTTTGTTTCAACTTGTCATCTCCTGTCCTGAGTAGTGGTGTTTTTGTAATTGTGAATAGGTTTTTTTGAGTAACTTTCCATTTAATGATAGAAAAATTTAACAGAAGTCTCGGCTCGAAATTGACTTTGCACTCCAATCTCAAAAGTTTTTCAATTAAATATCATCATTTTCAGTTAAAATTAAAATTTCAGAAAATAAAGGTGCCGTTTGTTTCCCCAACATTTTGAGGTATGGAAATTTTCAGCAAAACAAACACACTTCAAAATTTTTAACTTTTACACATATACACTTCACCTTTCACAAACCCTAATAAATCTCAATAAAACAAAGATTTCTAAAATTTCGAAAATATTCTCCGAAATTTTGACAAACAAACACCCAAAAGACACTGGTGCTTCTGTTTTTTTTTTTCGAGTTGGATCTCTTTTCAGAATCGCCTTACCCATCAACACTGAAGCCCAAAAAGCCCTCCAGCCCAAAGATAACAACATTATTCTTTTGGATTTGGAATCCCATAGTCTGGGCCTGCCCATCACAACTCCTTTCCAAACGACTGCGTATCCAGTTACGAATCAGTCCTCTACTAATAACCTAATCCAGTCTCCAGATGCAGAAACCCAAATGGGACGGTATCAAATAACTCGAAACTTTCAAATTCCTAACCCTTCCAGATACTGTTGATACACATATAAGAGCCTCCGCCACACAGGTGTTGTAGCCGACTCCAATCCCATCTTCAATGTTTTGAACTTTCGAGTCTTTGACGCCTTCCTCTTCTCTTAGGAGAAAAAAATCTAATCTAAATAGTATTGTCGGCTCTCTTTCCCACTTTGTTCTTCTTTTTTCCTGAGAAAAAACACTTTTGTCATGCATACTTATATCTGTTCTATGTATACCTATTTAGTACCGAGAAAGTAGGCATCCTCACCAAGTGGACCAGGACCAAGATAACAGAGGCCGGAGACCCAGAAAACACAAGCGAACCCGCAAAACCCACCTTATTCCTCATTCTAAGTTGTGAATCGTAGCCGTTCAAGGGGGAGGATCCGAATCGAATGTCGGCGGAAGGACAGGGTTTAATGGACCCTGCTTTACTAGATGACATAATCAGACGGCTGACGGAGGTCCGATCGGCAAGGCCCGGGAAGCAGGTCCAGCTATCGGAGGCGGAGATCAAGCAGCTCTGTGTTGCTTCCAGAGACATCTTTATTCACCAGCCCAATCTGCTCGAACTCGAAGCGCCCATCAAGATTTGCGGTGCGCGCTACTTGTTTTTTGTTTTTCTTGGAATTTTCCTATTTATTTTTTCTTTGGTATACATCTTTCGAATCTTCTAAATTGGATAGATTTTATGTGATCTTTGGTTTCCCTGATATATCCGTGGGGGAGAATTCCTCACTGGGAAGATTGTTTGAATATACAGTATTGAGGTATTCAGAACCGCTGTTCCAGATCATTTGAATGGATGTAGGGTGTTTCAATTGGATTTAATTATTGAACTTAGAAGTCAAGAAAAATGTGTCCAAGTAATGGTTGAGTAGTAGTTTGTAGCCTGTTACATCTTTAAATATAGATAGATAGGGGTTTAGGTCAAGGTTTTTTGTTCTTGTAGTGGTCGAATTTTGGCTTCTGGTGCAGCCTGTATGTTGTGAATTAGCAGGAATTCACCGTTTGTGTTGTTGGTACTGCTTTTTCTTTCTCGTAACATGAATAGGTATCCTAGCTATGCACTGTTTAGTTGCTGATAGATGCGGGAATACAAAAAAAAATGTTGAAAAAAAAGGTAAGGAGATGCATAATTTTTTCCAAATTTCTCTTGACCTCTTACAGAATATGAAGTTCCATCGTAAGTTGTGTTATTTGAAAACAGTGGTGATATTTCAATTTTATAGGATATTTTAGGTATTCCCGGAAGTGGAAATTTGATAATCCAACATTTGGAACCTTGATAATCCGACGGTTAAGAAGTAGGTAGTAGGTAGAAACGAATGAAGGTGGACTTTTGTCTTCTTTGCTACGTTGTAGGAGCTAGGGAATGCAAGACCCCATGCTCTTTGAACCCATGGCCTATTGACACCTCAGCCGATTAATGAATTTCTGGAGGAACCATGGTAAGCAGTGATACAGGTGGTTATGAAGTGAGCAATTTGTGAGAGAAATCCTTGTTATTTTTTCTGCTAACAACAATAGATGCAAGATAATTCCTTTATCAGGATCAATCCATCATAATGTAGTGTTGAGTGAGTTGAGTAGCCTTCAAGTTTAATTTAGTTTTCAAATAAACAATTTCAGTTGGACTAAGGGCTAATTTTCCCGCCCATGTGAAGCCCAGGCATCACAATTGTTCTGATTTCCTGTATTTGATCTGTGACGTCATGAATTTTTCCTTTCAATTTCAGGGGACATTCATGGACAATACAGTGATTTACTAAGGCTTTTTGAATATGGGGGATTTCCTCCTCAGGCGAATTATTTATTTTTGGGAGACTATGTGGATCGTGGAAAGCAGAGTTTGGAAACAATATGCCTCTTGCTTGCCTATAAGATTAAATATCCGGAGAATTTCTTTCTTCTAAGAGGAAATCATGAATGTGCTTCTATTAATCGGATATATGGATTTTATGATGAATGTAAGAGGCGATTCAATGTGAGACTTTGGAAGGCCTTTACGGACTCTTTTAACTGCCTGCCTGTGGCAGCTCTCATAGATGAAAAAATATTGTGCATGCATGGTGGCCTTTCCCCTGATCTGTCTAACTTAGATCAGATTAGAAATTTAACTCGTCCAACTGCCGTTCCGGACACTGGATTGCTCTGCGATTTGCTGTGGTCAGATCCTGGTAGAGATGTTAAAGGATGGGGAATGAATGACAGAGGTGTCTCATACACCTTTGGTTCTGATAGGGTGGCAGAATTCTTAGAGAAGCATGATTTGGACCTTGTTTGTCGTGCCCATCAGGTCATTGTTCCTTTTTCCTTTCTTTTTTTTTTTAACTAATTTCCCTTTCTTGTTCTACTAACTAATATTACTCATGATGGACCCTTGAATAATTCTTCGGTGTAGGTCGTGGAGGATGGGTATGAATTCTTTGCAGACAGGCAACTCGTTACAATCTTTTCAGCTCCCAATTACTGTGGTGAATTTGATAATGCTGGCGCAATGATGAGTGTAGATGAAAATTTGATGTGCTCTTTCCAGATTCTGAAGCCAGCTGAGAAAAAAACCAAATTCCCAATGTCAAACAAAATGTGATGGTAGCTACATTGTCACCGTATTGTCTTAACCAAGGTGAGCTGAATTTGGTACTAATATCTGTGTTGGTGGTTGCTGTATGCACCCATAAGACATGAGCATGTGGGTGTTATCAAACATGATCTTACTCTGATAATGCTGTCCTTGTTTTTTTTTTTTTTTGAAATAACTTGTTTGTTTAGATGAAGATCTTGAACGGTTCTTAGAATCTTCTAAATGGCAGGATTTAAATGAAAGAAAATTTCTGTCGGTGCGCATCTTTGAAAGATGTACGCAATTAGAGTACTGCAATAGTAACAACAATGACTGTAAAGTAATGGTAATCCTCCAGTGATGGCAGTAGTAAGGTGCAGGTGGTGGTGGTGGTGGCTGTAACGATCATGGTGATGTTAGCGACAGTACTGGTGTCAGTGGATGATTGTTGTGGTGGCTCTGTGAAGACCAATTAGGGGTGGTACAAGAATGTTAAAGTGGGTGAAATTTTAAAAATGATACTTTCTAGAAATCTATGAGGATCCATAGTTCAACATATTTTTGAATTTTGGTTGTTAAACCCTCTTGTAGACATAAGTCCACTAAATCGCATTCCTTTCACAAGCTGAAGTCCGAAAGGAGACTAATGTTGTTTATATAACAGTATCATGACATCAGTATCTCGTCCTTGCAACGGTCTCAATTACATGGATGTCCTATTAATTTGTTGGTACTCATAAAGGTCTCTGATATGTTTATGTGCATTATAGGTTCACGACTTGTTTCATATTGCTTGGAATCTCTTTACCTTTAGTAGTGTTGCAACCTTCAGATATCACGTGTTTGGATTCAGTCCTAATACGTCCTAATATGGACTCTCATTGAGCCAACACAATCATGAATGAAATCAACAGCCAAGATCGATTTACAAAAAACATAAAAGGAAAGTGTTAAACCACTTTTAAGTCAATTTGGAGCATTGATTACATTCATTAATGTGTTGGCTCAATGAGAGCATTAGGACTCAATTCACACCCACCTACTCTTGTTCTCAATTACGCGTAGAGCCCTTCTCTGTTATTTATTTGGTTTTTCCCTCGTAGATGATGTTTCGTTTTTGCCAGCAGAATTGTTAGAAATGAAGATTGGCAGCTCAGTACTTCCCTCTTTAAATGGAGGAGTTGCAGGTGCTATGCTTTATGCCGCGGCAAATCTTTTGAGTTGGAGAGCAGGCAAGCAGGTATTAGGACAAGTAGTGTGGAGGGCACAAGGCAGAACATTGTTATTTTCTGGTTTACCTTTCGGTGTAGCATTTCATTAGTGACGCTATATGTACATATGGTTGGTTGGGCAATTCCTAACTGTGCTTTCAATTGTGGACAAGAGAAATGGCAATCACTTTCTCCTCAAGTCTTCCCTACCAATGGTAAGGACTCTGATTAACTGAAATGTTTCCAAGCTATTTGTCTCGATGAATTTGGCTGATTTTTATGTTTTGAGGTAGTAAATATAGGATATATTGGAAGCGAGGGCAATTGTTTCATCCTTCTGCTGTTGCTCCGTAGCATTGAATTTTGCTGCAACAGGATGCCAAGTAGGTAGTCACAGCCATTTTATCTGGTTGACAGCGCAAGTTAGAGGGCATAAGGACAACATCTGTTGTGTCCAGAGTTTTGGCCGGGGATTTTGCATCCGCTCAAAGTAGTTCCTCCGTCTATTTTCTCATTCTGTTCATCCAATTTTCTGGCCCGCGCGAGGAAATGCAAGTGTCCTGAGGGTTACGTGATAATCTGTATTCCTTTTCCGTCTTTCGAGAAAAAAAAAAGGGGATTTCTGCATCCGCGTCGCATTCTTTGGTCACATATTTCTCCCGTCATGTTCATAAGTTCCAATTTTTTGGTAAAAAACTACTTTCGTTGAATGCCCTTTACCATTTTTGAAGTTTTAAAATGTTTTTTAAAAATTTTGGAGCTACTACTTTTCGTTTTTTAGCCATTTTTTTTGAATTTTTTCGTTTTTTTTAAATTCTTTTTTTTCTTTTTCCTTCACAATTTTCTAAACTTTCATCGTTTTAAAAATAAGCTTTCTAAAAAAAAAAAATGTTGAAAGCGTCGCGAATAAGATAAGAGTTTTTTTAAAAAATAATTAATAAATTTAAAGTGTTGAATTGAAACCGCTAATAATTTGGTCAGAGAAACGGAAGGGTTTTAATATTTCGTTGATAAAATAAATATATGGTGGGAAAATTATTGAAAGGAATTCCATATTTGAAATCGTAAGACCCCATGTAATACCAAATTCATAAGTCAGAAAGGAAAAAAAAAAAAGCTCTTGGAGGCATGGTGTGATTTTCCTGAAGACAAAATGAAGAAAATAAAATCCTATAAAAATATCAGAAAAGAAACAAGAGAGAAAAAGAAAAAAAGATCTGGGCTCCTTGGTCGTAAAGGCGCCCACTCATTGCCTCGCTTGCATTTAAAAATTTTTGTTCCCAACGGCCCAACCTCTTTCTCTCTCGTGTAGGGTTTCCCCGGAATAACCAAATCCGAACAATGTTGAAAGCTCTATACCTTTCTTTTGAATTCTCATCAAACGTGAAAACTCCATTGATAAACATTAGTTTACAGCGAAAACCGGAGTTAGGTGGTGCCCGTGATTTTGTTAATCAGTAAAGGCTACAGGATTACGAAAAGAGGAAAAAAGAAGAAAAGCAACGATGAATTTGTCGGATCCATCAATGGCGTTACTGGCAGCGAGCGGAGGAGACACTGTGAAGCTCTTCGATGTAACCATCAAGGCCGGCGATCCCTGCACATTGAGCTACACTCCCTCTCCTGGTTGCCTTGTCAATTCAGTGAAGTGGAACCACACCAGTTACTATCTTTTTCTCACCAGACGCTTTTTTGCTTCTATTCTCTATTTTTTGTTGCATTTGTGTATGGGTTAGCTGCGCTTGAATTCCGTCAATTTTCATTTTTAGCACTTGCGTTCGGTAGCTGAGTGAATGGCAGAGAGTATTGAGTTTGATCGTCTGTGTTTTCTTTTTCCGCCTCAAAAACGAAAAAGCTTAACTGAATTCTACCTCGTAGCGGGGTGTACTTCCTTAGTCAGGGTAGTTGTGGTCTGGGATCCTAAGCAATGGGGAGAATTAGGACCTAACGGATGGAGTCGTTGTTTAAGTTTCAAAACTTCTCAGCAACTGAACTGGAAGTTTTCACTAGATCCAACAGGCTTTGTGATTGTTGCAGATTTGGTTGTGGCCAGTGCTGGAGACGATAAGAAGATCTCATTGTGGCGTAAGAATGGGCATAGCATGGGTACTATTCCCGTGGCTGGGACTGACAGTGGAGATAACATCGAGGTAATTTAGTTGTTCAGTGAAAGTAGGTTCCTGCATTTTGAATGCTTTATATCTTCGGAGATCTTCTAGGTTTATTTAGGAGTTTTTAGTTTCTATGGATGATTTATGTTTAGGGTATAGAGCATGGGTGTTCAGGTGATTCTCATTTGTGTGTAACTGCTATGCGTCAGTGTGCATGTCTATGTATGCTTCCATTTGTGCTTGCTTGTTTGTGTGTGGAACCCTTTAAGTCTTATTGCTTTTGACCATGTACGACGATCATTCATTATGGTTAGTCCTTGGTAGTTGTCGTTTGTAACTTACTTGTGTAACCAAAAGAAAACTGTTTTTTCTGGTGTTAGTTTTATGGCGGTGGTTGATCCTTTTTATTGTTGCAGGAGTCTATAATGGCTATTAGCTTCAGCAATAAGGTATCCCGATACATATGTTCTGGTGGAAGTGGTCAAGTTGTAAGAATATGGGATTTGCAGAGGAAGCGATGTATCAAATGGTTGAGAGGTCATACCAATACAATAACGGGTGCAATTTACAACTGCAAAGATGAACACTTGGCTTCCATCAGTCTTAGCGGGGATCTCATACTGCACAACCTTGCGTCTGGTGCCAGGGCTACTGAACTCAAGGATCCCAATGGACAGGTTGTGGAGATTGTTGCATCTTGGTGCTGTTGTTCAGATTTATGGTATTGAGTATTGTTCCAAGCTAATTGTCTGTCTTTGAGATTGTAACATTAGGTACTCAGAGTTCTTGATTATTCCCGGATCAGCCGACACCTTCTGGTGACTGCCGGTGATGATGGGACTGTACATTTATGGGATACAACAGGTCGCAATCCAAAGGTTTGCCATGTGTTCTCTTATAAAATGAATTGTCGGTCATATTTAAACGATAATTCTGAATAAGTTGTATGCTTCTCTGAAAATTTCATTTCCAAAGTTGTAGTTGGGCTGCTTTGATTTTGAAAGTAAACCTTCAGTTTTATGTTGGATAGTACCTGTCACGATGGTGTTTGCGTTGCCAACTCTGCACATTTTTTCAGATTAATGGGGATCACGGTTGGCTGCCAAAAAAAGCATGATCCAAAACACAAAAGAAATTATCTTCTGTGATTCTTTAGTCTGGCCTACTGCTTTTGTTCTGGCAGAGTATTGATCTTCTCCAAAGATATAACTAGTAGAATGTTGGACCAATGTTCTTGGACTGACTTCTTTATTTATCAACTGGAACCTTCTGAAATCTAGGCATGTTGTTTGAGTTTGTAAATTGGTAGTATTAAGTTCTTGTGCTACCTAAAACATTACTTGTTTTATTCATCGCGTGCTAGCTTTTTGATTATTTGTAGTTCGCAGCTGATGCTGAGGCATTACTTGTACATTTCTTGTCTTATAAAAAAGGAAAAAAACTTTTTCAGGTTTCTTGGTTGAAGCAGCACTCAGCGCCAACTGCTGGTATTAGCTTCTCACCGTCAAATGACAAGGTCTTGTTTTTGTGGCCCCTGATGAGTTCTATAGAGTAAAAATGCAGTTTTGTTGTATCCGATGAAATCATGAAGACTCTTTATGGTTGGAATACCTGAAATATATAGTTAAGCATTCTGCTCTGCCAAATCTTTTCCTCGTTACAGATAATTGCTAGTGTTGGTCTGGATAAAAAGTTATACACATATGACTCAGGGTCTAGAAGACCCTCAGCTTGCATTCCTTATGAGGCACCTTTCTCGTCATTGGCATTTAGAGACGATGGTTGGACTCTTGCAGCTGGAACAAGTAATGGCCGGGTGGTATTCTATGACGTTCGTGGAAAACCACAACCTTTTGTTGTTCTTCATGCTTATAGTAGTTCAGAGGTAGATTTCATTCCTCCATTGATTATCTTCACCATCTATTGGTCATCCATAATCTGTACTGTTCTTTCAGTTTTTCCTATCTAAGCATGTTTCAGAAATTGTTTGTCTGTTGATGTAGCTTTTATTCTTAATCTTTGGTTTTACTAATTCTATAAAGTACTCATCAGGCTGTTTCAAGTTTATGCTGGCAGAGGTCAAAACCTGTACTAGTAAATGAAAGTAATTGCACTGCTGAGACTACTCTTGTGGGAAATGTTGTTGAAGATTCAATCCTTATGCCTGACCCACTTCCTTCTGTGACTTCATCAAGCCTTTCTCTATCTACATCCGTATCCAGTTCTCGGAATTCTGGCAGGTTGGGTGCCTCTGTTGAGGCAACTTCACTTACTGCAACTGGTGCTGGATTTGCATCTAACATGCTCCAGGTGTCTCCTGCGGAGGAAACACCACAACGAAACCATTTGTGGCCAGGTGGATCCTTGGCTAGATTACATGCTCCTCATTCTAGTTATGACTTCAAGGATGATATGGAGTTGTTTTCCCCTCTGGTTGATGTTCAGCCAATAACGCCCTCACTTGACAAGCTGTGGGATGATCGTGAAGAAACCAAGAAGGATCATCTACTTGGAGACAAGAAGCCTTCATCATTGTTGTTTCCTTCGTCCAGTCGGAGATTTCCTATTGCGGAGGATAGTGGCAATGATCACCCAATATTTGATTGGAAACCCAGCGTAGCTTCCAAACAGGTCTGATACTTCCTCATTGCTGTACATCTGTAAATGTTATGAATTATTGAACTTTTGAACTTCAATGCACGATTTGAAGGATGCATTCTGGCCTAGATGCTCGTGTCATTTGACTTTTTTGCTATTTTAGTTGTAAGCGTTGACCAATAGAAACTTCTGGAAAATAAACCAATTATCTATCAGTTGAAGGAAACTTATAGTTTATGAATAGATTACTTGTTCAAGCTTTTCTTAATCAGCAATGCCCTAAAAGCCATTTGATGGGAAGTTGAAAGATTTTACTTCTGTCAAGTATTATCTGTACTTTTATTTTATGGTCTTTTAAACTGGTTTGGTTTTCATCTTCCTTTATAGCTAACTAATAAAGTCCAGTGAGTATTGTTGATCTTAATGCATAATTGTTGAACCAGAAAAAGGTAAAGTGATGCTTAATATATGGGCTAAAAATGGAGTATCGTAATTTTGGGGGTTTCACATATATTGTTCTGCAGAGTTTGAATGCTAGTAAGCTTGTTCTATGCAAATCCTCTCTTCCCCTCCGCAAACTAATATGCTAAAGAGTGATTTTATTTTATCACTTTATGCAGGATGACAATCAATCCTCCTTTACACTGTTGGGTTCAACTCCTGCCCCATCTTCAAGAAATGAAGACTCCTCTATCACTCCTCCAGAAGCTTGGGGTGGTGAGAGATTGTCAGAAAAATATGCTCACCTACGTCAGCCAGCCACCTTGCCATCTCGGTTTGGGATGTTGGGTACTGGTGCTCAGTCATCAGGTTCAATGTTCAGTGGATTACAAGATGTATCCTCATCATTTAGTCAGACAAATATTAGCTCCTTGACAAATTCAAACTTCAGTTATGCAAATCTGCGCTCCAAAGATCTCGCTTCTAATCAAGAGACCTCATTGGTATTTCCAGATCACTTATCCTCTAGTTCCATGTCTCTGTCTCTTGGTACAAAAGGCATCACTGGACAGGTTAACATTGATTCACCATCTTTGATCCTGCCTCGAAGATATTCTACTTACGCAGAGAGAATAAGCACTGCATCTTCTTTAAATGACGGGACATCCTCATCAGTAGGTTCACCAAAACTGAAGAAAACAGGAGCTGAAACCAGGGAAGAACTTTTGAATAGCTTGTTGGCAAAATCGGATACAACGGTTGCCATGGAACCAGGAGCTCTTCCTCCAGTGAATGTATGGATACTACATGCATTAGATAGATATTTGTACATTCTTGCATGTGAACTGCCAGTGCGTTTGATTCATAGAAGATTCCTGTATGATTGTCTTTACGCTTTGTTGTCTTAGACGCCTTCTCCATTGTGCTTTGCGTAAAGCGGAAGCGACTTCTAGGTCTCAGTTGATATCCATGTTTTCATTGATATTCAAAATGCAAAATGGTGTGAGAATCCTCGATGACAGACATCCCAAACATCTATGTTGCTAGATTTGTTCTGCTTCTTTGACATTATTGTGATTTATTGGTTTGCATTTTATGTTTACAGGGAGGAATTTCTCAACCCCAAAAGGCCTTGCAACCAGATGCACAGCAGGGATCCTCCTTCACACTTCAGCTTTTTCAACGCACCCTTGAAGAAACGCTTGATTCCTTTCAGAAATCCATACACGAAGATATGCGGAATCTTCATATTGAAATTCTAAGACAATTCCATTTGCAGGAGGTAAAACTATTGTCCAGTGTTCCTCTGCTTTTGTACTTTCCCCATATTAACTTCTGAAACCATTGAGCAGATGGAAATGTCAAGTGTTATGAGCTCAATTTTGGAAAACCAAGCTGAGTTAATAAAAGAAGTTAAGTCGCTCCGGAAAGAAAACCAGCAGCTCAGGCAATTACTGTGAGCGCGGATGAAGATTGCTTTATTATTCTGGTCTTTGTTTAACCGCCAATTTTTGGGAGAATCTGGGGCCTACCTGTTGCTTCATCCCATAATGCACAAGTCCAGTAGCCTTTTTTTTTAATCTGCCTGGGATTGCTTTTCTCAGCAATAGGAGTGCAGTGGAGAATGGCCTCACCAGAAAAGGAAAAGAACGGTGAAAAACAGGAAGAAAACCAAAAGGAAAGGGAGAAAATCGGACGTGTGGGAGGTGGGGGTGAACACGTGCTGAGAGAGGAATAGTTCAGCTCATCAATGTAAGCTTTGACTTGTGTGGTTTCTATGAAGAATGTGGCAAATGTGGTATCGAAGCTGTTGTTATGAAGGTTTTTTCTTTTTTGTTTGTCTTGGTGGAGTATATAAAGCTCTGAATATATATGATCAGCTTCGGTTTGATTTTCTGTCAAACTTGAATCACTAATTTAGGATCAATTGCAGACAAACTGAAAGTAGTCTCGGTCTTGGAATTTGTGAGCTAATAGTTAATGTCAGTATGGAATATAGTTTTCGCCTTGAGAAAGATGGTGATACAAAGAAAAGGCACTGATGTAACACATGCGTATAGCTTTTATATTGCTTTTTTTTCTGAAATGATGATAATTTCCTTCAGAAACAAATTTATCATAGTGTCGATGTTAACATAAGAGTGTACGACATATTCAGCCGAAGAAAAGGTTTCTCTCTTGTGCCCAAGATTGTTGATATGAATGGATAACAGTTCTAACAGTATGCTGTAAAGAGGACCGAACCCTTCTTCCTCCCATCAGGAATACCACTGCATTTTGCAGGTGCAAAGACACGCAACAACTTGACTTCAAGTGGTCCTAGGACTCACTTCTTGACTAACTTCAACACGTCACCCACAAGATGTAAAGAACCAGTCACAAGGACCTGATGAATCAAGTAAACAAATATTACAATTCCAGTCTACAAAGATGTTCTAGGACAGAGGAACACAATGCAAAGACAAGCAGCACACATTATTTTTCTAATGATACCCAGGTCAAGAGGCAGTAGGTGCAACAGAACAGCACTCATGGTTTAGCTCAACAAAAGGTGCGCCTGCAAGTTTAAGCCACTACTACTTGCGAGTTTAGCAAATTAGTGCAAGCCAATCTCATGATGAAGTAGTGAGGCTGCAGGTCAAGGAATAATTGTTCCTTAAACATGGTCTTCCATTGGGCAGTCCGTACACATGACCAAGGTTTTTAAATTTCACAACCACTCCCAATAATTCGGTTTAACTTTTTGAAGTCGAGCGACTAGAAATTGCAGGAAAATACCAATTTTCCATTGCAAGTACTTTCTTGAAATTCCTGCTTTTATGCCTATGACTCTTCCTCAGCAGCAACAACAGTGAGGAACCTACTATATTTTCCTACAACAGATCAAATATGTATCTCCAAAAGCAAAAGGAATACCTGAAAACGAACACCTTGATCCTGTTGGATGGTATCTCTAAGCCATTTAATGGCAAAAGGGAGAGACAAAAACACTGCACTGTTCTCACAACTTCTAATGCTCAGTTCTGTATCATCTTTTATTTCTTCGCAGACAGCATCTGTGCTTTTGGCATCACCTACTACTGAGTCAAACACAAACTCAATTAAGCAAATGAAGCAGTCATACACTCTGGCCATCCTATATGTATATCAACGTCCAACAAAAGAAATAGGTGATTGCCTCCATCAATTACATGCAGCAAGTTTTGGAGAATATGTTAGACAATCCAATTTCGAAAATTTCAACCGAGTGATCAAATAATGAGTTAGTTCATAAAAAAGTGTCAAGTGAGATGTTTATTGGTTAAAATATAATAACTGTGCCTTTGATTAAAAATATTGCAGCTATAAATCTGCAATGGAATAAAGCTGTTCTCCATATATTTGACCAATACCTTTGCTACCCTGCATGAGGTTTTCCCATACTCTTTGAAGAGCGAACTGCCAGGACAAATCAACTGAAGAATCAGCGGGTGGTGAAGTATGGGAGCCAACCTTGTAATACACCGATATATTTGGTACAAAGAATGCCTTCTTGAAGTGGACACCTAAAATTTGAACCAAATATTAATTAATTCCAAGAATATCAGGACAAATTTCATTACAAAAATTATTTTTCAAAAAATCCATCAATATTGAAAGCAAATTTCCTTCTCTTCAACTTCATCCCAAATTTTGTTTTTAATGGTTCAGATTTTTATCAATTTGCTTCAAGATAAGCTGGGAGACTATCGTAGCAGAGATCGAATCCCATGCACATTATCCGAATCATACTTTTAGGTTACTAGGTCATTACATTCTGCTGAAGTATGATATCCAAAGATGATATCCAAAGATGGTTCTTGCTCAAGTACGCACCATGACTGGCACATGTTTTCATCAGGCACGGAAGAAGCAACTGAGGATCTCGCACTGACATGCAATTAAACAAAAGTATCTGCACATATTTCTCAACAAGTTTAGCTCAATAACGCCCAAAGTCCAAACAAAGCATCAGAGTATCAATGGTCAAAATATGTCTCTTTTCTTATGGGTATTCATACAGTAAAATGGATCAAATTGTGAAAACCGAATTTCGAGAAATTCTTACATTCAACTCTACCATGGAATTGGTGATGTAGATCTGAATTCCATAAAGGTTCATTTCATATTCAAACACAAACTATCATCTGTAATCAGGACCTCCAAAGTTCTTAAAAAGGCTCCTGTTGCAGGCAAAATAAAGTGCACTCCAAATGTTTTCCAATATTACTTTTAAAACTAAAAATCTCCTCATATGTCCCTATAAATCAATAAAAAGGCACAAAACTGCAGGGAGAGTGCGGATACAAACACATTACAAGTGCAGGTAAAGGGCAATGACATGCCTGATCTGGGCAATTACATTTCTTTGGATACGCCTGAGTTAGATGCATGGAGACAATTACAAAATTATCAAAAGTTCTCGAGCTTGAGCAGCTGAATATTCAACTCAATTAACATATCGTCAAGGGCAATCATCAGGCACTATGTATTTAAACACTAGGACAGGTTTTCCTAATAGTCTAGACGTGCATCCTTGTGAACCTTTGTCTGCTGCTGAGTTATGGTTGGCATGCCTCATTGTAGCAGATTGGGTTCATTGTTTGCCAATTAAGCATGTGACTATAGCATTATTTCCCACTTTGCAGATTGAACCCAATAGTCAATACATACCCTAGGTAACCAACCCAAACAACATATATAGTTGTATATAGCTGGTCTTTTACCTCTGCAAACACCCAAATAATAAGAATTTTACGGGTTTAACTGTTCTGTGCTCTACCTGTGTCGAGTTCTTCGTGGATCTTCCACTGGGGTGCCTCTGTATCAGATCATGTGAGGATCTAGAATTATCCTGTGAATGATTATTTGAGGTCTCTTGCTGGTAGTCTTCTTTAATGGTGAGAGAAAACCATCTCGCACATGCTTCCATGCTTTCAGGACTATGGGCTCCATCCAAGTAGAACATCAGATCTCCTGGGCTCTCAATGTCAATATGTCGATCAGGGACAATCTGAGCCCGGCCTTGCAAACTGGCTGTTGTTAGACCTTTGATAAACTGCTCTGGCAAAGAGCTCTGCTCCATCAAAATTTAAAGCGAACAAGTCAATACAACGAATAATGCGACGAAGATTTAGAGCCCTGTATAGAACTTACAGTTTGTTCCAGGTAGCTGATCTCAAGGTGGCCAGTTCTCTGAAGCCAAGTGGAGCATAATGCAACAGCAAGACCAGCATTTAGATATTGATGCTCACCTTCCAGCCCCAGTTTTAGACCATTAAGTAAGTCAGAAACTAACGGTGGTGCCACTCGAAGATGTACCTGTAAACAGCTTGATTTTCTCAGCACACTGACGGATAAAACCTCTGATATTATTCCATTTGGCATAATACACATTAACCTGATTATTAGGGCAACCAAGACAGCTACATTTAAATCGGTATAATTCATCTAACAGACAACCAATTTTCCATTATATGTTAAAACAATAAAGCATCTACTCTCTTCATTAGGTTTGTGGATACACTAGAATGTCATTCATTGGAGTCTTAAGCATAGTTCATAGTATGCGCCTTTTTGTTTTTTTTTTTATAAGTACTAGGTAACGAAAGAACAGTGCAACTCACATCCAACTGGGAAGCCTTCTCTTCAAGTACACACATTGCTTCATCAGGTTGAGGCACAGTAAAAGCTGGGACCCCGTGCTGCAACACAAGAAAGGATATACAATTATAAAGAAGACAAATAGAAATGATAGTCAGAAATGAGAAGCAACTCAAATAGGCATCTTGCTTAAGGACATCAAATTCTAAAGAACACCTTGAAGATGCCAGCCTTCTCCCCAGCAATTTGTCCTAGGGTATTTCCTATTCAAAGTGTCCAGCAAAGAGATCAGAGCACTGAAGAACAAATGGGTCTTGAAGCACCAATTTTGAGCATATACATATCCAATCGATTATTATCAATCACAAGCCATGGCCAAAAAAAAAAATCTAAAATGAGCAGTAGAGGGCTTAGTAATAAAATTAAGGTGCAAAAGAGTGTCATTATCTAGTACGCAACTAATTCCTTCTTTTAGGGCTCATACGTAGACAAACTTCCCAGTATCTAATTCCCCCAAAATGTGGCAGCTAATGGATGCAGACACAAGACTCGGACCAAGTCATTGAAAGAAACCTAAACAGGTAAAATCTTATAAAGATAGATTAAGTCTCGTGTCTAAAGGATATCATCCTAGTTTGTTGCTCCAAAAACTATGTCCAACCAACCTAGACTAGCCGGGACACAATGCATGTAAAAATCAAGGAGCACTATCTATAAGATCCATGAAGGAAAACTTTTCAACTCTTCCCTCATTTTTTTAACAAACCATGCACATATGGCAAATTACAGCTCAAGATAGAAAGACAGCTTTCTTCATCCAAATATGTATCTACTCATAAATTTATGTTGAGCTTCATAAAAACCAACAACAGAAAATTACCTAGGGTACAGAATTAGAACACTAACCAAGAATCTCCATGTGATCATACCCAAGGGAAGATATACCACACACAATTGGTGCCTGGACCTGAAACATTATAGTATCACCATCAGGCCACCCTCGATGTTAGCGTGGAAGAAAAAATCATTGGGAAGACATCTTCAGTGATTGTAATTCACTCGATAAAAAGAACAACGCATACCACATTTGTTGCATCAAACTTTCCACCTAATCCAACCTCCAAAATAGCAACATCTACCTGCATCGAAAATTTCAGTGAAGAGGATGTTTTTATTCTACTTATATGATAGTGTCAAAGTTCATCAATCTATGCATGCCGAAAAGAACTAGTACAGAGAAGTTAGGAAATAACATCAAACCTGCTCTGCTGCAAATATCTTGAAGGCAAGTAAAGCAAGGAAGCGGAAGTAAGTGGGCATTGGTACCTCCTCATTAGCATTCTCCTATAAAGCACCAAATAGCGAACCACAAGAATAAGCATATCGGGTAAACTTATTAATGCAAATACATAACCAAACAAATTCAAGAACCTTAGCGCTACGATATTGCAGCAATTAAACAGTTTAAAATCAAATGAAGATAACACTCTTCTTCAGAATGTAAACTGGTGGTGATGGTGGTATGGTGGTATGGAATATACGAGAGGCTAATCTTAATGCATCGTATATCTATTACATATGACAAATTTTCTTCAAGTCCAACTGGTTTTAAGTTGATCAGGTCTTTTTTTTTTTGGAGGGGGCGGGGTTAAATTAAACATCAAAAGAACCACCAGAATCCTACACATAGCTGCCGAATATATGTCCAGAAGACCATGCCCAAAGCGCTAGACTTCAAGGATGAACTGATAGACAGAAAAAAGAAACAAATAAGACCTAAATATTTGCCCAAGCATACCTTTAGTCTATCATAACACCACCAGAAATATGCTAAGAATTTCTCTTCATGTATGTCAACACTGGCAGCCAACAAGAACAAGAAATATTAGCTTATAAGCACTAAATATCATAGTGCAAATGATTTTGTAGAATCAGAAATGAGAAAGACAAGAGGAGACTAAATTTTATTCTAAGCAGAAGGTATGCTTTGTGCTTCAACACTTATAAGGCCGATGTAACTTTTAGTAGGTCCAAATAATTCATTAATAGAATGAAATCACAACAATTGAGAAGAACAAATGACTAAAAATCAGGAGTGACCCATCAATTTGAGTTTAAGATTGAATAGATCATATAACAGGTCCAATCTAATAAAAGCACATAAAATCATATCATTCACTACAATGACCCAACAGCTATTACATACGACAATTAGTAACAACAGTTCAAACAGAAACCTGATCTTAAGTGGACAGAGGAAAATACTAAATTAACCAGTTAACTTACATATAGTAAAAGATAAGCCATCTATCTAGGGATTCAGAAAACTCACCCATCCAGACGAAATCTTTCTCGGACATCAATGAGGTGAGGAGACGTGAAAAGCCCAGTGTGGAAGCCACAATTACGTAATATACATTCCGTGAAAGTGCATGTGGATCCCTTTAAAATCCCAAAAGAAAAAGATTAATGAGGTGACATCATATGCAAACAAGTTTGATGAGTAGAAACAGTCTCTGAATAAATATCTGCTGCAAGTTAGGTTTAACTCGTAAGAGTAAACCAAGGGGAAAAAGTGAAGCTCTTAAGCAGACACCACAAAGCAGGTTTTCACGGGAAGAATGGCGGAGAGACCAGTAATTTGCAACTAAATGTTGAACATCCAAAATGCCTAATTCAAAGTCTTAAGAATACATTCGGAAATCACAAATTGGAAGGGTATAAACCAAAAGAAATTAAAATTACAAAGAAAATTTCCATCGTAAGCAGAAGAGCGCACGCTCTGGGAAAGCAAAGTGAAGTTACTAGATCAAGTTTTGAACCCTACAAAGCAACTCGAACAATATAGTCTGCAAAACGGCAACGTTGCTACATGCAAATGCAGATAATAGAGTAATCCAAAAGCACTTTCGAAATGGAAATCTAGTACCTTTCCTTTGGTGCCAGCCACGTGGATAATCTTCATTTGTGAAATTGACTCCTCCAAGTCCAGTATCTACATGGTCCGCACACCATAACATACAAAAACTTCACTAATTTGCGTCTGTCCATCAACCATTTCAATTTGCACCAACGAAAAGTTCTAAAACCAAATCGCACAAATTCTTACCTTCATATAGTCGAAAAGGAGGTCGAAGCGGTCACCCTTGTTGCTCTTATCAGCACGACTGCGTTTCGTGATCAAAGAGGACAAGGCATCCAATGCCTCCTCATACGGAGTCACTGAAGGTTTTTGACAACCATCGCCACCTACGGAGGCTCAAAAATCAGCAGCCACAGCCAAAGCAATAATTCAAGTCCCATTTACTGTTATACATACATTAATAGATATAGACTGGTATATCTGTATACAAACTACGCGAAGAGTAAGGACGGTGGGTAATACCTTTCT
>CM025851.1:2299306-2465352 GCA_003952965.2 Morella rubra
CTTAGGAACTGAGCCAATTTAGCTCTGTGGGTTCAGAGGTTAATAATAGTTTGTATCTCAGGGCTTGAGTTAAGAAGATCCTAAGCAAAATAAGTATCTCGTAAAACCCAAGTAAACCAATAACACAACAAAACAACAAAGAAGATCCACCGAAACTTCAGCATAGACCTAGAAATCTGGAAGTTATAGAAGTATCCCTGAGAACTAAATTAAATACTTGCTTGAAAAAAAAAATTGTCGCTGTGTGTATCAGCTTTTAGTTCTTCACTTATTATTTTTCTCTGTTAGCCTGTATTGCTATTTTCACCCACTTGACCACTTCTCTTCTCTCTGACGCAGAGACAGGCAACTGATGGTGGTTTTCAAGGTCGACCCAACAAAGATAGTGATACCTGCTATGCATTTTGGTAAGTCGAACGAAACCATTTTGAAGTTACATGGGTAGTACGGAGCTTTGGTACCTTGTCAATAGGGATGTGCTTTGTATAGGATTGGAGCAGTTCTACGAATATTAGGGGGCCACAAATTTATTGATGAGAACGCTTTACGTGGATTCTTGCTGACTTGTCAGTCTGAGGTAATGATGCCTCTCTTTTTACCTGATAGTTCTAGGTTTCACTGGTAGGTGATTTAAGGATTCTTGTCTACTGGCCCTGTATTTTCTTTTAGCTGTATCATTTATGCCCCTATGCCCAAGGCATGGGAATATTATGGGCAGTTGATGGTTCCCATGCATCGTACATGGAAAAAGGAAATAAACTGCCATTGATGGTGACTGAAAGCTCGCTACCATGCCTTATCGTTCCATGTGAGACAGCCTTGGCCATCTACTGGGTAAATTGTTTATTATATGGCCTGTTAATAAGCGTACAGCCCATGGAATTGGACGGGACATCCGACAGTGGAATGGTAAATGATTGCAGTAAGAATTGCTCATCAATGAAAGAAGCTTAAAACCAATGGCAAATAGAATGAAAGTAAATCTCCAATACTTGCGATATTAAACTCTTACCCCTGATGTATTATATTTTGCACTTGCTAGATTGGTAACATTGAGTATTCAAGAAGCTAATAGATCTCTGTTGAAATTCTGATTTCGTTGCTTAAACTTGTTCCTGCACCAGTATGGTGGCTTCAGTAAATTCCCAGGGCAAGTGCCAGATTTGTACCACTCCTACTACGGATTTACTGCATTCAGCCTCTTGGGAGAATCGGGTATGAGCTCACTCTGTGCTGAGTTGGGGATAGCAACTCTGGCTGCCACAGGGCTTTGACTTGATATTGTCATCCATTGAATGGGCTTCGTATGAATCATACGGAACTGGCTGCACTGCCATGCCAAATTGAGCTAGCAGTGATTGGCTGTTGAAGTCAAATTATGTAATTGTTATTTATTTAATGTAGATTTGCCATGAATTCTGCTCACCTTACACCCATATGTTCTAAAATACTTTTTACCATGATCGAAGAAGCATTGGATGGAATTGGTTTGTAATTGACTTCGTCAAGGTCGAATGTTCTGGAATAATGCGTTTGCTGCCACTAATTCTCGATTTTTTAGATGATGCTGCCATTGTCTAGTTATGGTCTTTTTTTTTTTCTTATCTTATTTATTCGAAAAAGTTGCTTCCAACAATGATGCTAGTCAAGGTTTCCCAGAACTTTCTCATACCCTATTCGAATGCCCATATCCGAATGAAGCCAGCAGCTAATAACCAATAGAATACCCATTTACTAGCGAACTATTGCTCCACTTGTACAATAATGGCGAGATTACAACTCGGGGTGCAAATAAAAAAGACACTTGAGGTTAGCTGGATGCTCTCTCTCTCTCTCTCTCTGTCTCCTTGGCTTATAACTCTTGATGTACGCCACTCTCCCATGGGGGCACCAGTGACCGATCAGACATGACTCATACCTCTCGGAGGTCTGGACCCCTAATCTTTCCTAATTGACCTAATTGATAGTATACTGGCTTTGTACATAATATTTGAGGTGTCATGTTGGAACAGGAAAGAAGGCAACCTGTCGTGTGTCAGCGCCAGTCATATAGAAATAATAACATCATGCTAATTACCCTGAAGGACAGTGATAAAAGGTAATGTGGATGCTGATTCTTCAAGATGTGCAGCTTTCGGCCTGTTACCAGGAGACGTTATCACGGGCACTTGCCTCCTTTGTTGTTTAGGAAAAGCCAAAGGGCATCTCTCAAGCCCTTTTTTCCAACTTTGTCACTTTGTTGAATGGTACTTCATGCATTTCAATTAGATTGGAAACCCTAACCTATCTGCCGGCCCACCAAAACCCCTGTTTCAGCTTGCTTTGATATCTGGGATCGAAAACATTTGCTTTGGCATCCCGACCTTGCTTCGCCAGATGCCTGGGATTATGCTATGATAGGTTCCTTAATACTTGATTGCCTCTTGGCTTTACCTAAAATTCCCCCTTTCTAAGCCAGAGATCGTGATGTAGGAAAAAAAAGAAAAGAAAAAAGCCAGAGATCGTGAATATGGGCTTGAAATTAGGGGGAGAAAAGGGTTAACTCAAAAGAATTTTACAGTGCTCGTTCGACAATAACATCAGTTGGACCATCACTGACAAGAATGATTGCGCGTATTAGACAACTCAGGAGACGTGGTGATTGAATAAAACAAATAACCCCACAGGTGCTCCACTTGCATCAGACCCACCTCTCAACATCATGTTGCAGAGGATGTTGTCCCACCTCACTAATTCGAAATACAGCATGTTTAATCTATAACCGCATCCCCAAACACCCCCAAAGGCCGAAAGAAGTGAGGTAAACTCCAAGGGCCTGGCAAAACGGAAAAAGAAAAAAGAAAAAAGAAAATCTAATAGAAGACAGGAAGAAAAGAAGACAACTCCATTTCATTCTGTTAATGGAGCTTTAATGTAAGCTCGGCTTGTTGTTAATCGGCGATCTGAATGTTGAAGGTGAAGATGCTAGAGGAAGTACCTGTGAAGTGCTTGAATGGTACTGTTGTGGATGGTGATTGAACTCTCTTTCTTTCTGCTTATCCACGATGATTGTGATGAAAGACCCATCTTCCTCATCTTTGTGAAAACTCGACAGGGGAACGTGATTTCTGTTTTCTTGAACAAACGCATCACTCTTATGGATCTCTTCTTTAGCATCCTCCATTAATTTTCTCTTAAGTTTCTCCTCTGCATCCTGCAAGAACTTGAATTTTGGCGGTGGTGAGGATTTTATCTTCTTGAACTCTGCGTCTGTCGTTGATTCCAAGAGAGCGTTGAATCCATGCGGGTTGCGGGAGTCCATAGGTGTACGAGGGGGGGTGAAAAAAGATGGTGAAGCGAGAGGGGTCAAATATGGAGTCTCCGCGGATAGAAGCAAATCACTCAAGCTTCTACTTCTTGACCTCTTTCCACTCTTGTCACACCTAGACATGCCATCTTCAGATTCTAAATCCTCTTTCGTTTCCTCTATGATTGTGAAGAGGAATCTTGGAGGGCCTGCGAGGTTTTGCAGCCTCATAAACTCCGTCTCCACGCCGTCCTCCTCGAAGGATCTAAGAAAAAAATCCTTGTTTGACTGCATGTGAAGCTGGTTTTCTGATTCTTGGACAAGAGTGCCAGCGATTCCGACAGAAGAACGGAGTTCTTGGGGATCCAAAGCCGCGGGCCTCAAAGAGGTAGACTTTTTCCAGCAAAACATGTAGAAAAGCTCTCTGGCCGGGCTGCTGTAGTCATTTTCCATCTCTCTGTTGGTTAACCTCTTCTTCCACCATAATAAGTAGTAAAGCTCAGCAACAAGAGCCAAGAAAAGGCAACCAAAAAGTACACTCAGAGCAAGTCCTACACTACTCAAAGATTTCATCTTTGCCTTCAATCACATTAGAGAACTTCTGATCGCTCTTACCTCAAATCCCATAAATGAGAAGCTCAACTTCTGCAATATCCGAAACTGTAGAACTAAACTCTGGATTAATTGCAAATCCCTCTGATTCCGCTGCAAGGAGAACCCAAGAAGAAGGAAAAGCTTACTAGGGACTTGAATAGTTTCAATCTCATCGGAAACACTGGACAAGCCCAAGAACCCCAGATCGTGAACTTTGACTAGAACCCAAAAGAGGAATCAAACTCACAGCTGCTCTTGAGTAAAAAGCTTCGACAAATTCCCCGACTCTATTTGTAAGCGACAAACCCAAAAACACCCACCTACTAAAACACAACAAAAAGCTCTGTTTCTATCCCGAAAATCACACTTTTGAATTATGAAGCATGATTGCAATTGTAAAACCCTTTTTACTTTGAACCTGTGAAGGATAAACCACCAATGTGTAGACAGACTTGTCGTTTAGCCAGAAATGAATAAGCCCAGCGTGTTAATGTACTGAAATGCCCATAGGAAAAGATTTTGCCCCACAAAGCCAGTGGGTTGGCATTTCTGTGTTGGTCAATAACAATTTAGGACGCTCAAAACAAAAAAACAAAACAGCACCTTTAGCTTTTATCAATACTTTATTAACCTAGGCGTTTGTTGGCGAATAAGTTTCAGCAAAATTCGTATCATTCGTTGTTTGACTCGAGAGAGACGATGTACCAAGAAACATGTTTGTCCTCGATTCAAAGAATCAATTATGATTTTATGAAAGGTATATGTTTGTGTAAAATGCCAGCTTCAACACAAAACCCAATATTCCTGAACCAGGGCGCACAAAATACTCTGCAGACTTCGCGTACCGAAGAACTCGATCATCATTGGATTATGGACTTCACGACTTGTCTCGTCTTTAGGCGTATCATATCTGTTTGCAACGCAAGATACCGGCGATATTTTCTTGAGTGGGAAACCTACTGGGCGTTCTTTAATTTATAAGCTATGTTGGTCAAGGATTATTTAGGTTCTTCATCATACTGTCTGCGACATAACACAATATTTCATCCAACAGCCATTTACCCACACAAAACCCAACAAATGTTGGTCTTTCCCGTGTTGATAAAGACATGTCCAACCAAATAGCATTGATATATATCTTCTGCTGCAAAGAATGACATCTGCGAAGTCTCTTCTCTTTTTTTTGTTTTTCTAAGTCTGCGAAGTCTCTTCTCAAACGTAACAAAATATTCCTGCTTTCCAGGCCCAATGGCCCTCCAAGAACCAAAAAAGTTATAGGCCTTGGGTCACAGTTCTAACGAAATTTCCAGTTTCCCAGGAAAATAGCCCACAAACGACAAAAACACATGATGGCTCTTCTTCCCAAGATTCTAATGGACTTAAAGCTGTTTGCTCAAGCCTCTCCAGAAAATCAGTTGGGCCTCGGAAGGATTCTGTAATATGTAGTTTGTGCTTTTATGTAAGATTTGGGCTACTCTAAAGCCCCAGACAAATACGATCGGCCCATGTTATTGGAGCTATAACTATCTGCAGTTAGGTATTTGCATCACGAAAATTAACATCTAGAGGGGATGATTAGGTAATTTTTAAAAAATATATATTTATTGACAAAGTGAAAAACTTTCAAACTTTTGAAGCACTCTTATTCTTATCCAGTGATGCAATTTTATTAAAATTCCAAGAGAATACGGTAAGACTTAATTTGATTTATCATCTTACCCGAAATCAAGCCAATATTCAACTATAAGCTAACACATGTAATATAAGATAAGCTAGAGTTGATTAACATATAAGATAAGCTTTTACTGTCATTTGTCATTTATTATGAAGGAACAAATTATGTGGTTAACACTTCGAAAAACCAAATAAATGTAGCTGACAATCAACCTAAACGAAGTGTACCTCGAAAACAAAAGGTAGGTGATCTTTTGTATGGGCTAAGCTTTAAGCGAAAACAGAGAGATAGCCTTTCACAATCACACCGTCGTGGTCGTGGATTGGACGACCACATTCTGTGACGTTCCTGAATTCGCATCCGACTCGCCGGAACATAAATCGGTAGCACGCTGAACAGTGCGTGACGAAGTCCTGGCGTCGGAGCGGCAAATCGGGCAACTTGAGTGGGAGTAGAGCCACACATCAATGCATAGGACGTGAAAGGAGTGCCTGCACGCCGGCAAGGTGCGCAATTCCTCACCCTCTTGGAATTCGCACAAGCACACCGCACAGGTGCCATCTTCGCCTACCAAATCCACACCCTTTTGGTGCTTATGGGCAGGAATAGATTGGGCCATGGATGCGTTGGTGCAGCTTGATCTCCCCCCTGTCTGAGACACAAAACGGCGTGTCGGTTGTCGTGGGCTGTGGCTGGTGGCGTGCCGGTTGCACCGACAGAATTTTATGAAGTGGTAAATTACATACAGAATAGCCGCCGATCCTACGGCTATTAGAAGAAGGCGGATTCGGAATTTGGTGTACGGGGTGTAGCCATCATGAAGATCGTCCTCCACCATGGTACAGAGCTTATTAAACACTGGTTAGAGTACCAACAAGAGGATTATCGAACAGTGTGACCGGGACGGTGAGTGCAAGCTTAGAATTTGTATTATCGCGTAGGTTATGTTCTTCAAAAGATGATTCCGGGGCTTAACAACAATTATTAATACGGGTTCACAGATGAGGAACTTGGTGGGCCTCGTTAACGCACCCACGTGGTACAACGCAAGTTCTTACTTCTGTTTTGGCCCTTTTGGGTCAGAAGACAATGGTCCAACCCAATTTATTTAGCTGGACCTTTACAGAGCCATTGATTAATCCTAAGTTCTAGCTTAGGAATAGCTTTGGAGTTTGGATCTTTGGAGAACGAATCATTTAAGAAAGGGAAATTATTCATCAAGCGGGCCTCGTATAACTCTGCTGGACAATTTTAATATTTTTGTTTTCTTTTCCATCTAGAAAAGCGCTGTATAATATATGGCACTTTTGAATAAATTGGATTGTATTATGTAATATAACCTTTTTGAATGAGCTTTTTGATGACATCTTCATCGCTAATCGCCACGTTTAAGGCTCTTTGAGGAGCTGCCAAATGGTACTGCGCCACTGGCCATATCTGGATTAATTTTACTCAACTCCCCACACAAATGCCGATAAACCAATCAAGAACCATTTAAGCAACTTGTACTGCCCACACGACATTATTGTGAACATGGCTTTTTATTGCGTGCTTTTGAAGGTGCAAATAAAGAACACGTTTAACACTAGCTAATATAAACGTTTACCATTGACTCAGTGAATAAAGCCAAACATTGTAGTAAGGAAGACGATAATCACGTTTATAATATTAATACTATGCCTGGAATCCATTTTGATATAATCTTCTACAAAAATCTCCAAGCAAAAAAATTGATACGCAGGTCCTGCTTGTGGTGCCCGTCTGAGTTTTCTCTTCCTGACAGCCTTTTTCATGTGTTCTTAGCTGAAATTTGTTATATCATATTAAAACTAGAAAATTCAAGTCATCATTTTCCATTTGGCCTCTACGGACTGGATTGGACCATGTACAGTGAAAGAAAAACTTGGAGAGAGAATTTTATTGATTATTTGGAGTTTAGATCAAAGTACAAACTGCAACTATTTAGCCTTTTTATTTTTATAATAATCCTCTTATGATTTGCGCTAGCTTTAATTTGGATAAAATGCGAAGTCAGTTTTCTAACTTAAGATATTGTCTTTATACCACATGAATTTATAACTTGTCTCGTAAATTTAAGTTGATACGAAAAGAAAAATCTTATTATTTAAATTATATTTTTATAACATTATTAGTACATCTAAAATACATATTAGGTATCATTAATCTTTCTATTTACTTAAAAAAATAAATAGAATTGAGGAGATCTCACCAAATTGAATGAGAAAAAGTTGGCTCTGTAATTCTTGCAGCAGGGTACCTTTTTCTTTCGCTCCTAAGTAACAGGTGACTTTTTTTTTTTTTTTCTCTCTTTTGGATCCAACACGGATTATGTAATTATTATGCCCTCACTCATAAATACGGATACGACCGAGAGACTACTTAAGATGGCTTGGTGGTGCGAAGGTCCAACGTTGTATGAGGTGTAACGTCAGAGTGCTCTCTCGGTAACTATCTATTATCTAACAGCAAGTACATAATTTTATTTATCTATTGCGCCCGCCTTAAAACAAAACAAAATTGTAAATGGAAACTCCGTCATCGTTAACTAACAGCCACTGTCATCAAACGGCAGCCTAAAAGATGGTGCGTTCTGTCGTCCTCGTTCCCATCTACCCCGTCTTTTTATACAGACTCCGTTACCGGTTCTCCTTTTTCTCCTCTCTCTCTCTCTCTCTCTCCCTCTCAAAATGGGGAATCCAGTGCGAAATTCTCAGGTCCTGTGGACTGGAAGTCTCGCTTTACAGGTAACCTTCAAATATCTGTTTGATTTTTTAATCTTTCCCCATATTTCTTTGTTTCGGCCTTTTGAGGTTAGGGCTTCGTCGTTGATTTTCTCGCTTTGAATCTGTAACATTTCTGATCTACGTTTGTACGGGTTTTTGATATGAAAAGCTTATTAAAATCTCAGGCTGTTCATGTTCTTGCTTTGCTTGGTTGCTGAGAGGACGTGTACGAAAAAGAAAAAAAGTAAAAGAGGATCTTCAAGACCAAAAAAAAAAAAAAAAAGAATTTTGGTAAGCTAATAAAGCCTTAGCTTTCTTATCAAAGCGAAGGAATAAACAAAAACAAAGTTTTATCTCAGGTGAGATTGGTGCGACAAGTTGGTCTTCTACGGTGACGTTGTTCATTCTTTTCGAAATTAAACCACTTTAGATGAAATTCAAATTAAAGAAATAGATGTTTAAGGTTCAATTTCCCCTGATTTGTCCACAACCAAGTAAGGGTCAAGTTTCCCTGCAGTTCATTGACTAAGAGCAAGCTTTGAATACTTGGTGTATTGCTGACAAATCAATAGTTTTGATCGTCTTGGGATCTTCTGGTTTCATGTTTTCAGGTCAATATGGTTCTGACCATGCTATCGTAGTGGGTCACTACGAAGGCTAATTAGTGGGTTTGAATCATGAAGATAGTAGCAGGTGGTTCTGTTACCATGCAGATTGAGTACTGACTCGAAATTATTTGTGGGTTTGCATTAATCTATTCGGATGGCTGTGAGGTGATTTGTTGCGGGTGGGTTACACCCAAAAGCAAGACAAGCTGAAGACTGCTGAAATAAGAGGGGAAAATATGGGGGAAGCTCTTCTCACTACCCTCGCAATGGAGAATCATCACCTCTCTACCCTTCTGTCGATGGATATGGGTTCTTTGTCACACGAAGAACTGGACAGAGATGACCTGGAGAGAGAGATGAATCGTACTGTCTTCTTTTCACAACCACCTGATATCAATCTCCCGCTTTCATCTGAGCCCAGCCCACCTCCCCCAGCATGGAATGATCCATCTGACATCTTAGATGTAGGCTTGGGGTCTCAAATTTACAAGGCTGTGACAACAATCAATGTCCCGAAAGTTGTACGGAAATGCAACAAGCGTCTTGACAGCATTTGGGGGGCCTGGTTTTTCTTTAGTTTTTACTTCAAGCCGGTTTTGAACGAGAAATCAAAGTGTAAGATTGTTCGAGATTCTAATGGAATGTCAGGGTACGAGAAGTCAGACCTGCAGCTAGATGTGTTTTTGGTTCAGCATGACATGGAGAACATGTATATGTGGGTTTTCAAGGAAAAGCCTGAAAACGCACTAGGTAAGATGCAGCTGAGGAGTTACATGAATGGTCATTCTCGCCAAGGGGAGCGTCCATTTCCATTTTGTGTGGACAAGGGGTTTGTTCGATCACACCGTATGCAGAGGAAGCACTATAGGGGTCTCTCTAATCCTCAGTGTGTTCATGGGATTGAAATTGTTCGGTCCCCTAACCTCTTGGGTGTTAATGGAGAGGAGAGAAAGAGGTGGATAGAGCTTACAGGCCGAGATATGAACTTCTCTCTCCCACTTGAAGCAAGCAATTTTGGTTCATGGAGAAACGTACAAAACTCTGAATTTGATCTTGAGCGACCCCCTCCTGCATTAAAGTCTAGTATAATTGCCCACCAAAGGAGATTGCTTAATGGTGCTGGCTTGAATTTATCAACCCAGCCACTGGACCATGGCAATGGCGACAGCATCGATCTTTCAACAGTATGCAACAAACGGAAGAAGGATTTGTTTCCCCATGGGAAGGATGACGAGTGTTATTTACATAACGATAAGCATTTGGACAGAGTTTTGGATATGAAACCTTATCCAGTTGAGCCACCCTGGTTAAATGAGTTCAGCGGAGTAATGAAGAATGTATATGGGCCTGTTACAGTTGCAAAAACTATATACGAGGATGACAAAGGTTTCTTGATCATTGTTAGCCTGCCTTTCGCAGATCTCCAGAGAGTAAAAGTTACCTGGAAGAACACTAACTTACATGGGGTCATTAAGATATCTTGTATGAGCAAGGCTTGCATGCCATTCATTAAGCGACGTGATAGGACATTTAGGCTAACCGATCCAACACCAGAGCACTGCCCTCCGGGTGAATTGATTAGGGAAATTCCCCTTCCAACCCGCATTCCAGAAGATGCTAAACTAGAAGCTTATTGTGACGAGACAGGCACAATTCTTGAAATTATTGTACCCAAGCATTGTGTAGGATCAGAAGAACATGAGGTCCGTGTATGCCTTCGACCCTATCCTTGGAGTGAGCGAGCATTTGTTGATCTGAAAGAGGCATTAGCATGAGGGATGCTAGGATGCTTACAGAGTTTGGTGCTTCAATGTTGTCTAGGCTTATTCCCTAAAGGACTTCTGTAAAGTTGGATCCTCATTTTTTTTTCATGACTCTTGTTCTTCCTGTTGTCTAAACACTTAAAGCAGATTTTAGTTGGTCTTTGGACAGGTGGCTGTATGTTCGTTTGTTAACCACGTTAGACTTTACTGACCATATTTTCTCCTCGTTGGCTTTGACATGCACGAAATGTCCCTGTGGTTGTTCGCATATGGCTTTTTTTTAATTTGACAAGTATTGAGTTTGAATTTAGAGTCCAATTTTATGCTTGGCTTTGGGGTTTGTAGTTTTTATCCGTATAGATGGGCGCCAGTGTTGGTATGTTCCTGAAGTGATACTGTGTGTGAAGTTCCGCCCTACTTGTATGAATCTATTATAGGCTCTGGCTACCTCTCAGAAATTGTTTAGTCTTCGTGGTCCTGGCGACCAATCGTTCAGTATGACAAACTCTTTTTCAAGTTTATGAAGCAGTGAATTTTGAGATTGGAAAAGATTGGTGAATGTTGAAAGTGGTTTTAAGGATTACTCCCCCCGGGTACACGATTGGGCGTTGACAAGATTGATAAGATTTCTAGTGGTGTAACGGATTCGCTTCCGAGGATTAACGTGATCCCATGCATTCGCGGTGTGCGTCCATTTCCCCTTTTTCTATGTTTCTAGGAACGCCTAATTGGGGGACCTGCTCTGCGACGTGTTCGCTTGGGCCTAAGAAAGCTGAATGCTCATGCTTGGATAGCAACCCCGTAATTTTACGAAGAATTCCAGGGCCTCGACGGTGGGACAAATTCAGTTTCCCTGTCCGACTAGTTTCTTATAGTCATGATTGGCTAATTAATGGTAACAATTTTGCCAAACTCCACTTTCCCTTTTTGGTTTCTAACGGGGACACTTCGGACACTAGGAAAGAAATCTACGAGGACAATCTTTACTACTAGGTTCCATTTGTCAGATGGCGGTCTTTATGTCAGAAAGATTGTAGTTGAGGAAATTCTTGGAAGTTGTGTCTTTAGAGAGGGGTAGTTGGTTGTCCTGGTCCATGATCTAGATACAAATGCTTGCTGCATGAGAGGAGACTGGAGCAGCTGAGCAGAGCAGGCACGAAGTTGCTTCTGCAGCTAATATTCCATATTTTCTTCCAAACTGATGGTTGTACTTCGTAGCCCAAATAAAGATTCAGTAGAATAAATAACAGTCTCGATGTCCTTGGAGGCGGAGCACGCAAAAAACAAGTACGACACAGTGAAAAGAAATTCTACATAAAATCTGATACCCTAAAAAAATTGCATCTGGACCTTGCTTTTCGCTGGCTGAGCATGACGATCGTCCGCCCGTCTCAAAAATGCCTAGATGGTGGGTGCCGATTACCATTGGGATTGGGTGCTGAAGGAACCTTTTGAAGATTCTCTTTTACCTGTATAAGGCATTTCCATCGTTTGAAGTGAAAGGATAATGTAAAAACTAGTTGGCATAAACGGGGAAAAGAAGTACTACTCACCCAATTAGTGGCTGACATGTATCCAGCAGCCGAGCTTTCACTTGCTTGTGCCTGTTTGAGCTGGAAAACAGCTAGGGATGCATCAAAGAGAATAAGTATCTACTTGTTTCTACTCAGCATCATAATGTTAGAAAGGCTAGTCGAGGGTGCTTGCCTGATTCTGCTATGTGAATCCTCATCGCTGTCGAGTAATAACATTGAGACGCAATAAAGATGAAGGCTAAGAAGAGACATATTTGAATCTGTTTTCTCTTCATCCTCGGCATGAGCTTCTGCATGGCGGGACTAAATGAGATATGATGGTGTGGGGGTTATATATACACGAGAAGTATTTATAGGATAATCATTGTTCTTTTAATCATTGCTTGTTTGAAAGTATGGAATGGCATACTAAAGTTGTCTGGGAATCCAATGCTATATTAGATCCGAAATAATAAGGCTAGCTAGAAACGTTAATCTCTTGTCATTATCCGTTGACCTCTCTTCGGCTATCAGCATATAATAGAGCAATCAACGCTCTTGTCCTCCAAGCGCCCAACACAAAGATTCTGACCAGTCACTACAGCTTTTCGTTCATGAAATGTTCGGATTTGCAATCATGAAGTTCATAGATTTGTTCTATTCTGTGACTGAGTGAAAATGCCTCGACTAGCCGGCAGGCGGCAAGCCTAGATCTACCTCCTACGTCTCTAGAACACTGGAAATTTAACAGTGCTTATCAAACGATTATTTCCAAATCTTAAAAGTGGTCAACTGAAGCCATATTCTCCAGTGCCAGTCACTCTTTTAATGTCCATGAGAAGTAGTTGCCAAGAGAGAGGACACCACTTACAACATAGAAGAGCGACCCTGAACGAGACAGCTCATAATGGTGTCTTTACTAATGGTAAGCAGAATTTTCTGGTCTACTATATTCTCGTCTACGCTTTTCTAGTAAAAGTTGGTTGGCTGTTTTGGACTCCTGTTACGCTTGTGGTTGAAACTTGTCCTCTCTAAATTTCGACGGAAATTAGTCGTCGAGGCAAACAATAAGAACCCTTTTGGGATTCCATTAATTTTAAATAAATAAATAACAAAGAAATTAACCTCTTTCGCCATGACCTGCGGACCACAACTTTAGTCAATTTCTAGTTGGTCAAATTACAAGCCCCGTATAAAAAGGGCATTTGGTCTAGTGGTATGATTCTCGCTTAGGGTGCGAGAGGTCCCGAGTTCAATTCTCGGAATGCCCCGCCCATGTGGTTTTATCTATCGGATTCTATTTCTGGGTCAGGCCGATCCCTCATAATTCGTGAGTCGTGGACCTTCTCAGCGGGTGGGCCCAACTCCATTGGACCTCATTAGTTTTGACCTTAACAGAGCCGACGGCCCAAGTCCATCCCATCCTGAGCCCCACTACCATGACTTAAATATAAAGTGGACTTCTTTCGTGCGGGGAATCTTGGCTCCAAGAATGCCCTTTGTAGTGCCGTGCCGTCCACTTGCATCGAGCGAAGTCGGCAAGTAGCAAAGCCCCCAATATTGAACCCCGTGTGGCATGGTGAATGGTGATGGACTGAAAAGGAAAAGAGAATGATCATCACGCACATGCAAAATCTTCTTTCCTATTTGGAATTAACGTTGGGGAGCAAATTTTTTTTTTTTTTGAAAGACGACTGTGTCTGTAGCCAAATATTGACTTTGATGCCTTCAATTTTTCTTCTTCTCTTTCTCACAGAAGAATTTTAAAAAATATATTAAATTTCTCAATTTCGTGGATGATGACCTTTTACGTTGAATAATAATAAGAACAACGTTAAAGGAAAAGTAGGTCCGACGTGTCCTGCATAAACCGCCTTTCCTCTTGCGTTCCATTATTGATGATGAACCGATGTTTCACCTCCCTTTGCCTATAGAAGCCAGTTCTGAGCGCCGGCAGCATCAGTAGATTAATTCCAGGAGAGTTCTGTATTCTCCCTGGTTGTTGTTCTCTTTTAATCGTCTTGCTTTACCTCCCTTGTTTTCTGGTCCCCTATGTCGGCATCTCAAGCGAGCCTCCTCCTTCAAAAGCAGCTGCGAGGTCATCTCGAATTCGATCACTCCCTTGATTTTTATCTCCTTTCTTTCTGATTTGGGCTTTGTCTCGTAGTAACGTGTTTTCTTTTTTCCGATGGACTAATTGTTTTTTCAACTCTCAGATCTCAGTAGGAACCCGTTGGACGGCTTCTCGGCTGGTCTGGTCGATGAGAGCAATTTGTTCGAGTGGAGTCTCACGATTATTGGGCCGCCCGATACGCTTTAGTGAGTGGTTCAATTGTTAGTCGCTTCGAGTTTTAAATTTTTAATCTTTTGTCTAAACCTTAGTTTTGGTGCACACGTGTTAAATTGTTTCAAGTTTTCCTTGATGATGGTTTGAATTCCGTTTAAAGGCTTATTTTCTATGCTGTGTCTATAGGCGGTATGCTTTGGTTTTGGTGCGCGTGTGTAATCTTTTGGCGATTCAATGTTGGCTTTGGTGTTTTCTTTTGATTTGAATACATAGAGATGGGTTGTTTTGGGTCTGTGTTTGATTTGTTTTTGCTAATCTTGTTTGATTTGTTTGCTGGTGTTGATATGTCTTCTGTGTCAAGAGGCGGTATGCACTAGGTGTTTCTTTTGTATTTGGTATGCGATCATTGCCATTATTTAGTGGATTATTAATTTGCGAGTGATATGGTATGGCAGCTGGTTTTCGATCATTTTTACTTCATATCATTGTAGAATATCTTCTATAGATTGATAACTGTTTTGATTTGCTAAATCGTGTTGAACATGTAGTATAAGATTATGGTTAAATCCCATTGAATTTGTGATCAGTTAATAACACTTGGCTTAACCTTAATACCAGCTACCGGCTACATCTTCATTCCATTTTAACAAACCAAAATCCATTATTAATGGAGACTCTTATAGAAAATATGTCAAGAATTGAGATATTGGGTTCTGTTTATTCATGAGATTATAACTAAATCTTAGATTTGTATATTGTGGATTTTCTATTTTATGGTTATGAAGCTTTATTTGGTGGTTCCTAATTAGGGTATTGTGGTTCGATATTGATATAGGATGATTTGTATTTTGGGACTGATAAGGTTTTAGATCTCAATCTCACTTTATGGATTATGATATGTTCTGCAGACTGTTGCTCTACTCAGCTACTCAGTGTGGCTTTAGCATCGGATCCTTATATTGCACTCTTTTTGCTTGTTGATTGAACATTACACAGTAGTTTATTGTCTAATTTGAGGCCTTCTACATTGTACCACTTTTGTCAGTCATCTGTGTTAGTTCTTATCACAAATGTGCCTAGGAGTTAGTTTCTAGAATTAGAGAATTGGTTGCCTTGACCTTAACAGGGGCTTTATCTGCATTCCCTTGCTGCAGTGATGGGGGTTTCTTTAATGCCATCATGAGCTTTCCCTCTAATTACCCAGTCAGCCCTCCAACAGTGAGGTTTACTTCAGAATTATGGCATCCAAATGGTGATACTCTCTCTCTCTCTCTCTCTCTCTCTGTGTGTTTAGTTTGGCTAATCCTTTGGATCTGTCTAACCTACAGTTTACCTAGATGGAAGAGTTTGCATTTCAATTCTTCATCCCCCTGGTGAAGATCCAAATGGTTATGAGCATGCAAGTGAACGCTGGACTCCAGTTCATACAGTATGTAACTTTTCTAAGCCCATACAGTATATATTTAAATGTCAAATGTTGTTTTTCTTGTTTAAACGTTTATATTTTTAACCCACAACACAATTTACTTATGAACTAAAATCGTATTTATTTGCCATGTCTTTTTGTTTTCACTTAATTTACATATAGTGAGGACTAATAGTTCCACCTATTGCGATTTATGCAAGAGGAGTTCTTTGAGTACATAAAGATAAATATAAAATCGGCAAACTACTTCAAAGCTGGTAGAAGAAACAGGAAAAAGAAGGCATGATAAGGAAGACTGGCACCAGAAATCACACAACTGCTTCACCAGTTTATTTCCAAGGAGAAAACCAAATAAGGGAACAAAAAGTTTTGCCTATAGAATTATGTTATGTCAACTGTTGCAGGATGAAGATTGTCAATATATATATATATAGCTCAATTACCTTAGCCTAGTTTTTTTTTTTTTTTTTAAAAAAAAGACGTGTTGAGCTTGAAAGATCTGTTCCCAGGGTTGTCTTAGCCCCCCTTTGTCATTTCCAACCTCTATGCAACCGGAGGTCTTGATTTCAAAAGTTTATATGCTGTTTATTGAGGCTAACAAGACTTCCCTAGGTTCTTTTCTTGCTTTTTCCTATTTATTGTTTTATTTCGCCTATGGTTATGTATCTTCATCTTACACTAGGTGATTTCTGATTTGACGAAGTCATTCCCTCATTTTCTTTTTTCTTACCTACAGTCTTCCATATCTCATTCCCTTTTTCATGGTACCCTTCTTAATGACTTTACTGACCGATTTGACTTGAATTCCAGGTGGAAAGCATAGTTTTGAGTATTATATCGATGCTTTCAAGCCCTAATGATGAATCTCCTGCAAATGTGGATGCTGCAGTAGGTTTCTATACTTATTTAGTCATCATAAACTTGCAACCTCCAATTTCTAGTTCCGATGTCACTCATTTATAATTGAGATTGTTATCAAAGGGATTTAACATAGCAGATTGAATTTGTTATTTTGGAGTACCTGGTTGATTTGCTGATTTACTTCGGCACCTTGTTAATTGTGTAATTGCAGAAGCAATGGAGAGAAAAGAGGGAGGACTTCAGAAGAAAAGTTAGTCGCTGTGTCAGAAAATCACAAGAAATGCTATAAACCCACTAAAAATCGCTGCTATTGATGTCTTCTAGTTTTTATGTCACCAATTCTATTGTAGTGCATTTTCAGTCCTCCAATTGACTCTCTCTCTTTCAGCACATCTTTTTGTTGTCATTTTATGACATATGTAAGATATATACAACTTTGAACTTCTCTGTATACATACGCTTTCGTCTTCTCTCTTTTATATTGGATGGCTCTTGAACTTACATGGGTATGCCTTGGTTATGTCAATATTTTGTGTGGGTTATGATTATCTTCGTTACTGAACGAGTCCAGCGGCAGTTTCCTCAAATTTTTTCCCTTCCACTATAGAATCTATAGACATCCTGCAGTAGACATTACAAGCTCCTTTCCTGTCAGGTGTTGGTTTCAGCCTAACCGATGCCCGGCTCCAGCACCTCCTTGGAGGCTATTGTTTCTGGAAATTGGAAACCAAGCTGTTGTTTCAGCTCAGGCACAAGACTAATCAGCTGAAAGCCAAGGTTAGAGCTGGAAATCATGTCTTAGCCACCCATATAGGGTAATACCCGTCTCCATCTGCGAAATAGATACTCTTTCTGCTTCTTCGTACATTGCAATATATTTTTGCAGCAGGCGGATCAAATTGACAATTGTCGTCCGTTGCTCAGAAAAGGTATTGCACTATTGCACATAGCATCAGCTCGACGTAATTTTTGACTGGGCCCTGATCACTCAGAACAATCGTACGTGAACAGAAATTCACATGGAAATGATACTATGCTGCTGATGCTTTTTTAATATTCTTTTCTTTTCGCTTCTTTTTTTTCCTAAAAGCAATATGAAAGCTTTGTTATAGAGGACAGAGACCAGTGACGGTATCAATTGACAACTTTCATCAAATGACTTTTTTCTTCTGTTGAACATTTAATTATTTCACCTATAAAAGCAGCGGAAACATCATTCATTATATCAGTGCTTTTTTTCTCCTGTTAAACATTCTTTCACCCATAAAAAAGAAGTATGGACAGGAAGAAGTTGTCTATAGAGCCACCAGGGTTCGTCTCATCATTCATTATAATGACGTTTCTATGTGGGTTTATGATCGTACAATCAGTCCGAGGGGTCAGAAAATAGACACCCAAAAGTGGGTGTGGGAGCAGCGGCACTCTTGTTTAACTGTATTAACAGTCTCACCTTCCCTTGTAGGTAATTAAAAGTTCAATTCGAACATTTACTGCGGGTAGAATTTTCTACAATCACGTGTAAGTTACTCTGAATACCCTTCTACCTTTTTTCAAAAAAAAAATTACGAAATTATTAGTATCTAATACTTGTTATTCACGCGTTTATCGACGCCCTTTGTCACATTCGACGTACAAAATTTATGTTGGCATGACAAATAACAGACCCTGCCTTGTAGCAGAAAGGTGTCAGGTATGGACGCAGATTAAAGAGGCTCCTCATTCCTCGTATAGGAATTCGTGAATCTTCCGTGTTTAGATATTTTCTTTTATTACCTTTAACAATTGACTATTATAATAGGGAGGAAGAGGAGAAGAATAGGGTGCGATGATTCTTCCTAATTTTAGCCAAACCAATGGGGCTTGAGAGAGAAGATATCGGGGTGGAGCGAGAGATTTTGCAAGTACAAATTAAGTGAGCAAGATGATCTTGGGCCGTTGGACAAGATTTTCAGCATATCATCTGATCCGATCATGACTCGAAATAACCGAGGCAGCATATCAAATCAATAAGGATGGGTCCGATTTGCCAATTCGTAAAGGTATCCACTCACGCTAGTGACCATTCCTGCCATAACAAAACCGTAAATTTCTCATGCATCTTATTCAGAACGAAGAGAAAAAATACTGCAAAGACAGAAAAGAGTTCCCTAACATGAATTGAGAAGGAGAGATTGCAGAAGCTTGGCGTAAATGCTGGCTCCCCCATTTGTTGTCGTGGGGGATTAGATCAGGTTTCTCCACCAGAGAAGGATGTTGAAAAGTTCGGTGGCAGATGCTGCACAAGGTGTCCTGGTAAAGCAAATATTTTGGGAAAACCGTCTCCGGGCTCTAATAATAATTGTCACGGGATTCTCACTGGTCTCAACTCCTGATATCAGCTACCAAGCAATCTGAGATCTTGAATAAACCTGATTCCTGAAGGATGGTACAATCCTATGGATTCAGAATCGATATATCCAACTAATCATGCATAGCCATTATTGCCTTAAATTCAACTGAAATTATGGGAGAGTAAAGAGTCATCATGGAATACTCAAGGATCACAGCAAAAAACTAATGGTTCCGAAAGGTCATATATTTGACACAATCTTCCTGAACCCAGACGAGGCAGACTTTGGCCAATTTGCTTTTTCACATTCATCATATTCCCCAGGGAAAGGGAATACCGTAGATGGAGCTTTCAGCAGGTGTGAACTCCAAAAATGTTGGCGAGTGTATCAAATTCCAAGCAAAAGATGTGTGTACAACACGGGCTTTTCACGGCCTTCTTCTTGCCTAGAAAATACACAGATGGGAAAACTAACAACGTCTGTGACAGGAAAAGAAGCTGAAATAGAAGTCCAACCCCTCATGTGCTTTCTATACTCACAGTTGGAAAAGAACGGATAGAAATGGAAAAACAAATAAGAAAAGGGTCCGAAAGTGTAAGATCACAAATTCGAACAATCTAGAACGGGGAAAGAAAAAGAAAGACATGGGAAAAGCCTAAAAGTCATACTGCAAGTGCTATCTAGTTTACTCGATAAAATACTACTTGAGAGGTAAAACAGCAAGGAATGAGAATACACTACTTCTATTGCTTTTAGCCAACGAACCCACAGCAAACCCTTTTTGATGGTTGAAAAAAGATGAGAAAATTTCTACCCATCTGGAAAATGAAGAAAGAGACTAAAAGAGAGATGTCACTTTCTATCCATCTAGAAATCCCATCTTTCTCTTCCATTTCTTCTTTGCTTACTTTCTTCTCCAGACTTCCCTCTCATTTTCCTTTTTCCTTTCTCTCTCTCTCTCTCTCTCTCTCTCTCTCATGGAAGTCTCGCCCTCTCCCGTGACTCCACCTCCAACCTGACCCTCGCCACCGTGAAAAGCAAATCCCCCAAAAACACTCCGACCAAAAAAATTTCAAAAAATTTCCCACCACCTTACCTCAACTCCATCATTTCTCTCCCTCTCCCTCTCCCCCATCCTAATGATCTCCTTCCTTGTACACTTCCACCATGCGATCTCCTCAGGCGCTCCGTAACGGCGAGACCCCTTCCCCTCACCGCCGTCTGCCCACCCCTACCACTCATCACTTCCACTCCACCGTGTCCGAACAGAAACTCCGGCGCTTCAACTCTCTCATCCTCGTATTTCGCCTCGCAGCCTTTTGCTTCTCGCTGGGCTCCTCTGTTTTCATGCTCACCAACTCCCGTGGCTCCGCTTCCCCGCATTGGTACGATTTCGACGCCTTCAGGTACCGTCACTCTTCTCTCCTCTGGAGCTCCCTTTCCTCTGGTTAAAAGAAAATGCTGGATATCAAATGGAAATTTTATTCTTTACAGTCAACAATTAGAAACTTCGCCATATTCTCTTCAAATTTTGCAAATTGACGGAGCAAGAAGAGCAAATACAATTTCACTCTCAAAACAATAACCTTCGGTCCACGGAGACAGCATAAGTTCTTTACTTGATGCCAGTAAACAAAAAGAAAATTAAAAATATGCACTTCTTTTTGCAACTTTCTTCTCGTTTGACGTTTCTCAGCAGCGTAAAACTCAGATTTTCTTATTGCCCCAAGAAATGCAACTTACGATTCGAAACTCCTGCAGATTCGTGTTCGCAGCGAATGCAATCGTGGCTGTGTACTCTCTCGTCGAAATGGTAGCCTCTGTTTGGGAAATCTCCAGAGGCGCCACACTTTTCCCCGAATTCCTGCAGGTGTGGTTCGACTTCGGCCACGACCAGGTCCGAACTCCCCTCCCTCGCTCTCACTCTTACCTCTTTATGATTTTTTCCTTTTGAATGTTACTTCGAGCTATGAACCACCGTGCCTGGGCTTCTGTAGGTGTTCGCCTACCTGCTGGTGTCAGCGGACTCTGCGGGAACGGCGATGACGAAAGCGCTGAGACTTACGGACACGTGTACGGCCACAAACGCCTTCTGCGTCCAGTCGGACATCGCAACAGCCCTGGGATTCGCCGCGTTTCTGTTCCTAGGGTTTTCGTCTCTGCTGTCAGGTTTTCGGGTCGTCAGTTTCATAATCAACGGCTCTCGTTTTCATCTGTGAACGGGAGAGAGATATATGACAGGAGAATATTCGGGTGTGTCCGGTTGCATCTTTCTAGCTGTGCACCGTACTATGTGATTGATATGCTGCTCTACGTGTCCATGCGTGCATCTCTGTGCTTTTGAGCCCCCGCACCTCTCGTACATGAGAGGTGCATTCATGTAACGCTAACTCAGATTGTTTTTTTTTTCTTCTTTTTGTCCATTTCTTTTATTGTTACAAAAAGCATTTATATAATTTTCCTCTCTTTTCTGGATTACTAAAACGTTGAATTAAATATGAACAAATACATTATGGGATTCCTTATCTTTTGAGTAAAAAAAAAATAGCTCAAGATTTCATTAGATTTGCTCGAAACAGATCGCTGCAGTACTCCACTAATTTTGCAAGCCATATTGCTTGACGAATGTGGGCAAACGAGAGTGCCTCAAGACACTCTTTATTCCAAATACACGGCTCCGGTCAAATCCGTGGACTTAATTACTGCTATGCTCTACCGACTAAAGTGGACAGATTTCTACTACTTTTTAAAACCACAAGGCAATCAATCCATGAGCTCAAACACTTTGTCCAAGTGCTGCAGTCTACCTTATCTTGAAGTATTGATTTTTGGGTTGACTATCCTCCAATGGCATCTGTGTAGATCATTAGCTTCACTGAATTGGGGACCCTTCTACGTATTGGAGACTTTATTGGTGTCAAATTAACAAATCTTTTATTCTGTTTTATTTCATTGAAGGCATTATGAAGATACTGCTTGTTGCAAGTATTTCTTCACCATCCTAATTGCCATCATCATTGGGAGCAGAGCAGACATGGGAAAATAAGAGCTGAAAAAAAGGACAAAGACTATGAACCTGATCAACCTTCATTGAGATCATACAATCTGGCATGGTTCACATGATGAATTCCAGAGTAGCAATAGCTGGGCTCGCAAACAAAGATAACAAAGACAATGAGATTAGCATGCCATGATACATGAACACTAGTTTTTCAGGGATATTGCTGTCAAGTATCTCCTCAATGACCAAGTTTTTCAGCTGCCTTCATATTTTGGGTCAGCCATCACGAAGTGGTAAGCAATCACGAGAGCATACACAAAAATGCCGAGAAAATTAGCAAAAAATCCAAGGTCTTGATCGTCAACCATCTGCAGGAACACAACCAGAAACAAGGTACTTTAACATCAGACTCCAAAACAATTCCACTGTGGAAGAAAATCTAGTCCTCGATCAAATGCAGTAATTACACGCTGGTATTTCCACACAAAATAGTACCATAAGATCAAATGCCAATCACTTGATTTCAATGCATAGAGTTCAAGTTCTATCCCACTGCCTAAGTCACACAGGATATCAATAGTAGCAAGGACTGTTGGAAATATCTTGCCGTTTTTCTATCAACCCATTACTTATATTTGAATTTCGTGATGGGCACTATTAGTAGAGGACAATGCATGAAGGACAGGCATGTCCAATCCTCTCCCTATAGAATCGAAAGAAGACCTTTAACCACTCCACGCGATACAACTCTTCGTGCTTCATGTCTATTTCAACATCAATATAAGCAAAACCAATTTCTCTCGTCTCAAAGGACAAAATCATTTCTATTCTAACCACTCCGCGTGATACAACCAATTCCATTGGTTAGTAATGAATCTTAATTATGCTAGCTATATCACTTAGAAGAGTCTCCATTGACTTTTCGCTCGGAAGGAGTCTCCAAAAGCTCAAAATCATTTCTCATACTACAGAAGGAAAAGACCTTTGGGTTGAGGTGCGCTACAAATCTTGAACACCCTATTCACACACGGATTCAAGTATAATAGAGGTATACTGGGTAATGGAAATTTACTCCACTTCATATCTGCCAGGCACTAGCAGCTACTACAAGGGAAAATGAACTAGATAAAGTGAAAAAGGAGAACGACAGTGATCGCAGTGGGAATCGAACCCACGACCTTTAGATTCGGAGTCTAACGCGATATCCACTCCGCTATGCGATCGTGTGTCATTTAGTTCTCAATGCGATTGTTATTGTATGGAAGATCTAGACGACCCGAAGCGGCGAACGCAGACCCGGACAAAACTGTTAGAATTCTTGCGTCGGTGACAAAGAAATCAGAACATCATCACAGATTAATGACGCAGGTTCAGGACACAAACACACGCATTTGCCTAAGACCCCCACAATCTACTAAGAGAGAGATCGTACCTTTTGGTAGATCAGCCGCGAACACGCCAAGAGCAGCGACCAGATCTCCGGAACGAAAAAACAAATTTGGTCGTCGTAGAAATGGCGAACATTTCCCACGCGGCACGAGCAAGCGAAGCGCTTTTGTTTGCACTTCTGACCCAACTAGTAGGCCCATGGCTTGTGGCCCATGTTAGGTGACTCTGGCCTTTTCGGTGGGGTGACTTGGAAGTCATCCAAATTTTGCTTAGGAGTCCTTCAGGCTACTTACAATTTTTGACCCACAGCTACGATATTCTTTTTTTTTTTTTTTTTTTAAAAAAAAAGGGTATCTCTGATTTTTATTATTTTTATTAAATATTCTCATGGAAAAAATTCAATTTAAAATTTTCATAAGCAACCCATTCAAAAAAAAAAAGCAAAGCAAATCGCTTGCAAAGATTCAGATCATGGACAACGTGCACTGTACTCTTTGTTTGAAGAGATGGAAAGAGTTGAAGCTTAACTACTAATTTGATAATGCAGGAACTAGATAGCTGATAGTTACGAAGAGGCAGATTAGGAGACCGAGAAAAATGTGAAACACGCAAGTCTGGAGCTGAAAAGATTAAACATACGAAAAAGGATGTGGCTGCTGGGATTCGAGCCCAGGTCTCCACGGCCACAACGTGGAATTCTTACCACTAAACTACAGCCACATTTTGCTTCGTTCAACCCCAGTCCTAAATAATAACTATTGCGAATTGCTTCCCTTCCTCTATGACTAAGAGGTTTACAACCCGTGTCAGTGTGTGACATTTATTCGTGGCTCCAGAGTCCAGACTCCTGAGTTGAATAATAATATTAGTAATTTTTTATAAAGGTAAATTATGAACATTACACCACTAGCCTAGGTACGTAAAACAATGAGCAAATATTGATCTTTTATGGTATTTTTAGTTGTTGAAATTATTTACACCTTAAATATATAATATTTCCAACTTGGTAAGTTATTAACTTTATTTATTGAGCCTGCCAAAAATAGGAAATAATATTATTCCTTCCGAATGCCATAATTAGGAAAACACTATATTAGAACGCTTTTTCAGCTTACCAAGAATGCCAAGAATAGACCCTCTATACCTTTTGAATCAATTTATTAATATAGTTGGGATTTCACACAAGAAAGTAAATGCAGTTTTAATTGCATGTGCGAATGTAAAAGGTTAGAAATATATGTTCACGCACATGCTAGTACTCCACCTAATCTATTCTTAGATGTCTATTTGATGTTGATGGTTTTGTTTTTGTTTTTTCTGACTAAGCACTATTACATATCCTGTCATTTGTAATTCTGGCTTGTTGTCGATAATTTACTTCTCAAAATATCACTTATTTATAATTTACTCTCAATTGAAGATTTAATTATCAAAAATCAATCTGCGTGGTCCAATATGAATAATTAAGTCTTTTAACTTACGAGTAAATGGTAAGGAAGTGAGAGTTTTAAAGGTTGATTATGAAGAGTAGTAATTTGGGATGATATTGTGTATTTTTTTTTTCTTATTTTGATTTCAATAAAAAGTGTGAAAAAATAGAAATAAGATTACTACCTCGTTGTCCCTTCCACTTTAAGATTCTTTAAAATTGTATAAAAAAAAAAATTCTTTGCAATTTTCTATCAAAAAAATAGACACAAAATGTAAATTTCAGTATTCGGTTCATGTTTCTTGAAAATTTCATACGGTCAAATATTAAATGACATAAGATCTACATATTATGTATCTCTCTAAATTACACATTCTAATTATGTAAAAAAAATTAAAAATATAATATATGTCAAAACACCTTACAAAATGAATCAAGATCCTTTACAATTTGTTGCTTAAATTGTACCGCACAATTTAAAGAAAAAAAAGTATAATAAATAGACTCTTCACCGTTTAATAATACACGTATAATTTTCAAGTAACATGAACACTACTGTAAATTCAAACAGCAATTTACAGAAAATACACGTCTCGTACAAAACACCCTATCACGTTATTTTGGCAAGGACGCTCATTCCAAGGGAGTTTCACGCCTCTTCTAGACTAGACGGTCGCCGTTTTGTTCACTCAGGTCAAACACGAGATGAGTCGGATCCAACGAGGCTGATAATCGTGACATGGTGATTATGTACGTACCACGCACACACCCCAACTCTTTTTCCAAATCGTGAGCTGTGTCTGACGTGGTGGATAATTCCCCTCACCGCAGAAGTAACTATCTCACAGTGCATCAGCCCATGCAGAAAGAATAATCTCATCCAACCAGATGATTACAACTCATTGACTTAGATATTTTAATTTCTTACTTTACTAAAAGCAACATGCGTGGCCAACAGTTGTACTATGACAGCCTACGTGGCACACACCGATTGATAACAGTACGAACCGGATTGAAAGCCTTCCGAGCATACTCCGTCAAATCCAATCCAACCGTCGATGGACACCGCAATCTTCGTTTGCAACCGAAACACCAGCTCAGTCAATGTAGCTATATATATAATAAGATCACTCTGTGCAATTTGTAGAAGAAATCTTTAACATCTCTCAGTTTCAACCGAAAAAGAAGAAAAGGCCCAGATTTCGATCTCGCCTAGGTAATTAACTCGTAATCAGCATTTAGCTATAATCACCACTTGTTTTTTCCTCCCTTTTTCTTTCTTTCTTTTTGGTTGGCGTTTTTGTTTGTTTGTTTGTTTTGGCATTTTGAGAGCAAGATTCAGATCTGAAAATAGTTAGGTGCGGGTTCTGGTTTCGTCGGTACGAAGCTTTCCTTTATCTCTACTTTTCGTGTTTTTGAAGAATTCTTCGTTTTATCTCGCTCTTCAGTGGATAGAATTTGTCAAGTTGGTAGCGCATTACTGTTTTTGAATTAGATTAAGACTCTTTTTAGTGCTATTCCATTCTTTATATAGAGTCCTTATCTCTCAGTTGCACCCATCGATAAGTTACTTTCTCTTGAGAAATTTTGCGCAGTATAAGGTCAGGTGATCTCATTTTCTTTCTTTCTTTTATTTGTTTCTTGAGTCTGTTTTGTTGTTTGAAAGATGTAGGCATAATGCTATAGGTTGTTATGGAATATTGATCTGTGGATGGATTTTTACGAGAGTAAATGAGTGTTGCATTTGGGGTTGTATGTGAATTTGACAGCGAATTGAGAATGTTGACTATTTTGGGGTTCAGGAATTCAAGAAGAAGCTGACAGTAATGGCTAAGGAAGCTTCAAATGGAGACAACCATGCAGCCTCAAAACCACCTCCAAGCCCATCCCCTCTAAGAAATTCCAAATTTTTTCAGGTAATGATGGTTTTTTTGTTTCCAAACTTTGTGGTATTCATTTCTCTGTTTCCAGGATCTGAAACCAATATCTTTTTGAAAGTCACAACGGTAGCTCATATGTTACATGATCTCGAAATGTTCTCTTTTTCTATGACAGTCCAATATGAGAATTTTGGTCACTGGAGGAGCTGGATTCATTGGTTCTCACCTTGTGGACAAGTTGATGGAAAATGAAAAGAATGAGGTAAGCATTTATAGCCGTTAGAAGTTTTTCTTATCCCTTTACCAGCTGATGCTCTGCCCACCACCTTATGAATTGTAGTCATTTTTGTCCTTTCTTTTGTGTCTTACTTTCTCTATTTCTCAAATATACTCAAGGTGATTGTCGCGGATAACTATTTCACTGGCTCAAAGGACAACCTAAGGAAATGGATTGGTCATCCAAGATTTGAGCTTATTCGTCATGGTATATTCTTTCATATTTTTTCCGATGTTAAGTGGTATCGTGAAAATCCATGATTGTAATATGCATTCTTCTCTCTCTATGAGGTGTTGTTACGTATTAGAATTTCTAGAAGTTCCAAGTTAAAATTGAAAATAGGCAGAATTGGAGAGGATCGAGTAGAAATTTGCTTGATGGTTAAAGTGAAAGACTTAGACATCAATCCTGTATCATCGCATTTTCCTACATCCAGTGGACCAGATGCGAATGAAAGTGCTAACCAGTAATTTAGTAGGGGAAAGAGAGGAGAAATACAAGCTAAATTTCGAGTAATTGAGAAGTAGCTTGATGCAGTCAATTCTTGTAGCATTGTCTTCTGAGAGTTCCTCTCTCTTTTCTCTTTTGAGCTTTTGCATATTATCTTAGTATTTCAGTACTACCATTGTTAATCAAGGTATCTGAAGTGAGTTTCTTGTCTGTTCTTACAAGCTATGGTTTGTATTTGAACCATCCTTCATTTTTCCTTTTTTGGCCTTCCTCGAATTTCTAACTTTCTATCTAGACGTTGTCCATATTCTGAATCTTCTGGCTACACTTTTTGGCAGATGTCACTGAGTCATTGCTAGTAGAGGTCGATCAAATATATCATCTTGCTTGTCCTGCGTCTCCAATCTTCTACAAATACAATCCTGTGAAGGTATGTATATATATTTCTTTCTGAACAAAAGAGTGAGTCATGGGCAACTGTTGGGATTTTTTTTTCCCTTTCTTTCCGTTTCTCTAGATCTTGTTCTCTGTTTTCCAGAGAGTACTGATTTACTGTGAATGTTAATGATATTTGGCATACTGTCATCTGACTTGTGAGCATGTTATAATTGACAGACAATAAAAACAAATGTGATTGGTACATTGAATATGCTTGGACTTGCCAAGCGAGTGGGAGCAAGGTCAGAGACTCTACTATCTCCTCTCATTATTATGGCTTTTTTCAAATGTAGTCATGTCTCACTCAAGTTACAACAATGGACATGCAGGATTTTGCTAACATCAACCTCAGAGGTGTATGGAGATCCCCTTGTGCATCCCCAGGAGGAAAGTTACTGGGGAAATGTTAACCCAATTGGTGTGTTAACCATTCTGCTAACTGAGTTATTAATCATGGTGTATCTTGACTTTACATGGCAATTTTTGGTGCCTCCCTATTGTATGTATTCTGGGGAACTCACTTTATCAATCCAACCAACCATAGCGATAAAAACCCTTCTTTTTAAATGCCATCTGAGTCGAGCCGCATTTTTTATTCTGGCTTTATCTAATGGCATTTTAATATGAACGTCATCTGTCTAATGTGTGAAAGAACTCCTTAATATAAATTTCTTGGTATATTCAACACATACAATGATGCCTATTTATAGCATATTCAAATCATCTTATTTTATGCTTTCCGCACATGTACAGGAGTCAGGAGTTGCTATGATGAGGGAAAGCGAGTTGCTGAAACTCTGATGTTTGATTATCACAGGCAGCATGGGATTGGTAAAACTCTACTTACTGTCTTTACTTTTCTTTTTTTCATTCTTTCTGCTATCTATGCAAGTTTAAGATAACTAGATCTTTGATGGTTACGTTAGTTTTGCATTATCATAATATAATTTTTTTATCTGGTGATGATCCAATGACAGAGATCCGGATTGCTAGGATCTTTAACACATATGGACCCCGCATGAATATCGACGATGGCCGTGTCGTCAGCAATTTCATTGCCCAAGCAATCCGGTAATTTCTTCTGAGTATTAACTGTGCAGTAAACCTTATAACCAATTTTTTAGAGTTTTCTTTTTTGCTTGGGCCCTCTTCCCTTCTCTCTGCCAATTCTCCCAGGCCCTTTTGCATTTCCATGAGACTTTTCCATCAATGTTCCTTACGTGGGAACTACCTCAGTGATATTTATGCAACATTTTGACTTTGTCGTTATTGTTGTCCAGTGGTGAGCCCTTGACTGTTCAAGCGCCTGGAACCCAGACACGAAGTTTCTGTTATGTCTCTGACATGGTATACAATAGCTTGCTTTGAATTGTTCTGTAGTTGTGGATTTAATTTGAGTACCAAGTGGGTTTTGGTTGGATTATTGACCAACAACTTGTAATTTTCAATTTTGAAGGTTGATGGCCTCATTCGACTCATGGAGGGAGAGAACACTGGGCCCATCAATATAGGGAATCCAGGTTACTAATACACGACCTGTATTTCATTTCTGTTAGGTGTTGTTTCAACGATGAAATTCATTTATTACCAGTGTTAACTTGGGTTTTCTGTGTTTTAGGTGAATTCACAATGCTTGAACTTGCAGAAACTGTGAAGGAGGTCAGTTTTTTTCCTTTTCCAAATTCTCTCTTGCTTCCCCTTTCGGGAATCAATATAGATCCCTTGGAGGAAAGAGCCTTGTTATCAAGTTCCATTTTTGCTCCAGCATATCTCTCTCTCTTTTGCTTTACAGTGGTATCTGTTTATGTTACAGGTTTTTTGTGTGCAAACATCACGCTTGAGACAAAAAATATAAATTTAGACGGAGAGAAGTTAGTACTTATAACCATGGAAACTGAAATGCTTTATTATGTCACCTGCAGCTTATCAATCCTGAAGTGGAGATCTCAATGGTGGAGAACACACCAGACGATCCTCGCCAAAGAAAGCCAAATATCACCAAGGCAAAGGAGCTTCTAGGATGGGAACCAAAGATCAAGCTGCGTGATGGCCTTCCCCTTATGGAGGAGGATTTCCGGACCAGGCTTGGAGTCCCACTGAAGAAGTGAAACTCCATTATACAGCATAAAACTACAGAATGCAAGCCCATCGAAATACCCAGTAATATGAGCAGGCGGATTTGAGAACTTCCTGACAGTAGATTAGGCTCTCTCACAACCATATACCCTCTGTTCTCTATTCCTATATACGTAATGTGGAATAAAACAGTATTTGTCTCGTCTCATAATGTAGGATTCTTTTTAAGAACCTCTATTTCGGATTTGGACGATGTTTGATTTGGTAATTCAGGAAGATGCTTTCTAGTTCGTGATCTCGCTCATACGATTTGCTCTCTCCTTTGTTTGTTTTTTTTTTTTTTTTTTGCTATTATTGAATAATCCTGGTTAGATTACAGATTACTGGGGGTGCTGCTTTTGGCTCATTATTTGGCTCTCTTCCCCCCCTTTTTTTTTTTTTGGGGGGGGGGGGGGGGGGGGTGTGCTTGTGTGGCTCGAAGACCCGAAGAAAGATTATAATATAAAGATATGGAGGCACTTTATTGGAGTGTCAAACAATCTATCTCAAAATTATTGCGAAAAAAAAAGATAATATAACTCAGGAAATTGATAATTGAATCAAAGAAAAAAAAAATAAAGAAATTGTGGTTGGGAGATGGCAATTATGTACTCTTCCCTAAGCTTCTGCAACCCCTTGAGCCTGAGGCATCCTGTCCTTGTTTTTCGCTACCTTCTTACCTGCTTCACCTCCATCTTCCTCTTCCATTCGGTTTTCAATCCTCGCAAAGACTGGCTTTGGTTGGGCCATGACCTGCCCACCCTTCAGCCCGCCCCACTGGGTCTCGGCCTACCAAAAAAGAGACCCCAGGGCTTAGATTACTGGACAAAGAATGAGACTGTACCGTGTGTGTGTGTCAGAGAGAGAGAGAGAGAGAGAGAGAGAGAGAGATACCCATGTAGCAGAGACAAACTGGTCCTTCGAGAAGCCCAGCTGTTCATATATTCTCCAACATAAGCTTGGTGTAACTGGGGATAATGCAATTGCAATAATCCTCAATGCTTCCAGTATAATCACAAGGTCCTGCTCCAACATTACGAAGAATGAATCCTTTAGACAATAAAGCACCAGCAATCACGGGAAATAGAAAATTTTGAATGGTTAAACTCCTGATGCATGATATCGAACACAAATCAAGTTCAAAATTTGGTGACATATATTATTACTGATAGTTATTGACCTATACACTGGTGAAGCAACAATGGATTCACCATCCTTTAGATGGATTCCAGATGGGAACAAAGGCTATGTGAGACTCAAATGCTTAACAGTTACACTATTGTCCTTAGTTATTGGGTCAAGCAAATTAAGCGAACAACTTTGTATTCAGCACACATATGGAAAACCTTTGCAGCAGCTTCAGAAGCAGCACCCCCTTGCTTAAAGCGAGACCATGGTGCATGTTCATCCATGTAAGAATTTCCAGCATTACCAATCTCTAGAATAGCCTCACAGGCTGATGATAATGAGAGTTTTTCATAATGAACCCGAGCTTTTTGCACCTGTAAATTCGAAGAGTGAGGAAGTCAGAAGGCCTGGAATAAAAGGGATCCCCTAGGCATGCGTCCCCAAGATTGCAAGGAAGAAAAAAAAAACACAGATATTTAAGGCGAGTAAACAGAAGTCCATACTCGATCTCATGGATACATATAGGATAACACCTTTCAATGAGATACTTTGGGGATTTATGAAAAGAAATATGCGAGATTGTTTAGTGAAGATACATTTAGACATGAATATCATCATCTGACCCCAATATTGCATTACGGAAACTATATTCCATATTCATCACCATCATTCCGGTTCTTGTGGTTGAGGTTTTAGTTTTCTACCACTGATTAAAAGGGTGGATGGTTAAGCTCAAAATTAAAACTTCATTGCCGTCTGGGTGCATGGGTGGGAACCAGTATCAGTAAATAAAATTGAGCTCTCCTAATATTTTCACTCACTACTCTCTGGCATGCAAGGTTGTGGTTTTCTTATCTCCTCTCCTACTAAGGGCGAAAAAGCTACATGGGACCAGGACGGTTGCAACCATCAGAAGAAGCTTCAAGAAAATTATCAATACAACTGGTGGGCCACCAAGAGAAATGTTGAAACACAACAAAAGATGGCATCAATGGAATTAGCTTCCTATGTCAAAATTCAGAACAGTTTTTCAGGGTGCTGAGTAGCAGCTACGTCAAGGGGACCCAGCAGGTCAAGAAATGCAGCAGTACCAAAAACCTATTCACCGTAAAAGTGTGATCAAGTCATTCCAGTAACAAATAGCATAGTCGAAGGAGAAATTCTATTTGAAATTTCGTGAGTATCTCACCAACTTCCCCACAGTGTCCTGGAATACATTTCCTTCAGCTGCAATAGTTGAATCAACTGCCAAAGTAGATTTGCAATTCTTTTTCAGAAGTCCAAGAGTACGGTTAAGAAGATTTCCTGCAAAGAATAATTAAGGTCATATACGCCCATCTTATATTCAAAATCAAATAAGAATAAAGCACCCCTGTGATCCACATAGACTGCGAAGAAGCCAGAATAGATATACCAATTGTGTTGGCAAGATGTGCATTGACAATATTAACAAAGCGATCTTCTGAATAGTCCCCATCGTTACCAAATTCCACCTCCCTTAGGAAAAAGTACCTGACCGCATCAGCCCCAAACTTATGAACCAGATCATTTGGTTCAAGCGTATTTCCTAGTGACTTCCCCATCTTCATGCCATCCTAGAATTTTAAACATAAAAAGCATTGCTGCATGAAGTAAAATTAGGTGTATGAGACAATTTAAAAACTCTTGCTCACTCATATGACCATTGATTATTTACGACAAACAAGTATATAAAATTTCATGTTCCACAGACCCCCTTCCACACAGCTACTTCAAGATATATGAATTATACGTGACAACAGCAACATGTCATGACTTCACTCTTCACACCATTCTTATGGGAAGGAAATGACACGAGCTAGAATTCATTTGCTAAATAAAACTCCCTCTCTCTCTCTCTCTCTCTATATATATATATATATATATATAAATATAGATAGATAGATATAGATAGATAGATAGATAGATATATGAAAGATTTTTACCATATTATACTACTACAACAATTCATTTGATTGCACCTTTAGCTACAGATTCTCATAGGCTCTGTGCATGGATGACGTTGCATAGTTCAAATCTGAATATATTTCTAGCATCTATGGTATATGTAGTATCTTCATCCTTTAGGCACAGAGCTTCCTGCAAAATTAATTCCTTTTTTCTAATCCAAACCATGCAGAATAGCCATATGTCACCGCCGGCGCAGCGGCGCTCCTGCCCAAATATTGAGATTCTAGCACGAGTGACTAATTTTCTCTTTCAATGTAGTTCTTGGCGTCCATATTCCCAAGTAGTAACCAGAAAACCCACTGTGCCTATAAAACCAAATTTAAATGTGGACTTTCCAGGGGAAACCAAAATTTAAAACCAAAGAAAGTAGCCAACCAGGCAGAAACACACAACTCCTAAGGCAAGATGTGGGCCCTGAAGTTATATTAATTTATCAAAAACAGTTTACTATGTGCTAGGATTTCAAAACCAAGTGCTCCTTTGGAAGATGCAGCATTCAGAGAACTTTGACGTGTATCCATAGAGGGAAAAACAAAACACACTCTGGGTTCAAATACCTTTGTCAAAAATCCATGGCCAAACACCATCTTTGGAAGGCTTAATCCTGCAGACATTAGCATAGCTGGCCAGTATACGGCATGGAAACGCAAAATATCCTACAGGAGAATATAAAAAACATTAGAGAAGCATAGTATTGATCAATTCTTTATAGAAGTGAAGAGGGAGAATGAAAACCACTCATTAGAATTGAAAGTTAATGTAGGAACAATAATCCACATTCCAGATACAGACTGGTAAGGCATCAATTGAAATTATTAAGACGGAAAACAAGATTACATCTGGTGGCAATTGGTAATTGCATGCCAATGAAATGTACAAAATCTTTCACAAAAGAGTAATGTGCTTGTACCTTCCCAATCAAGTGCAGTGAGGCAGGCCAACCTGAAGAAACAGCACTTTCTAAACTAAATTTCTCCTTGCCCTCTGATAGTGCTGATACATAACTGCTCGACACAAGAATGGATACAATGGAAGTATAAATATCTCCAGAAGAACATTACCACTTGAATGCTTGGACTATCTGACAATTTATAAAGCAGAAGCCTCGCTTACTCTTTATTACGTTTTCAATTCACAAACAGCTGTTTCATGAGCTGGTAATTAACTGATGTCAGCAAAATTTTGTCGCAATAAGGACAAAAAAGAAACATGTTTTTCATACATATTAGGAATATCTAGAAGCTAGGTAGGTAATAGGATTCTGAGTACGGAAGAAAAGAACTTTACCCTAATAAAGCATCAAACCACACATATATAGTTTGCTTATTGTCATTAGGAACCGGGATACCCCAATCCACAGATGCTCGGGAAATGGAAAAGTCTCTTAAGCCACTTTTGATCCAGCTTTGCACCTTGAAGATAGTTTACAAATAAAATTGATTAGGCTTGGAAGTGACATCAACAGAAAGTCCACACAGAAAAATACAAAAGGGATATCCATAGGTTTTCAATTAGAAATTGAACACACACAGAGAGAGAGAGAGAGGGAATTTTCATGAAAATTCTTAGAATATCCCCTCCTTCCCCCATTCTGATAGCATGATCAACTTCTGAAAACAGAAGCAACATCACTTAAGTCCCCATTATCTCACCTCGTTTAGACGGAATGGAGGCTGCACAAAATTTGGGTTTTCCATCATAGTTTCTTCCAATAAATTTTGATATTTTGATAGCGCAAAGAAGTAATTGTCCTCTTTCCGCAGAACACATGGCTTCAGGTGCATGGGGCAACAGTTGTTATCGAGCAACTCTTTCTCATCCTGCAAATTCACAGTGGTAATGATATGACACTGTTTAAGGACACAAGCACAGAGGAACTCTTGAACAAAATGCTGGGTCCCCTGGAATGAATACGTAAACATGTACCTATTACCACTAAACTAAGACTACCATGACAAAAGCACAATTAACTTCGATCAAACAATAAACTTTAAGTGGTTCAGTTAACTTCTGAATGATATAGATGTTATTAAGCAGGTAACGGCAATTAAATTAACAAATGGTTTGCTACGTCCAGTTACAACTTCAATTCCAATAGTACCTTGTACTCCTCACAGTTGACACAATATAGTCCTTCATAGTCAGCCCGATAAATATCACCATTGGCAAGAACCCTTGAGTAAAATTCCTTCACAATTTCTTCATGCTTGGGATCAGTTGTGCGAATGAACTTATCATAAGCTATGTTTAACTGCAGCCAGCAAGTAAAGGTTTAAAAATAGAATCACTTATGCACAAAAATTTGAACAGTCATCCATTCTTTTTTCTTTTCTTTTCTTTTTTCTACGGAAGAGTCAACCATTCAGTTGCAGTAAACAGAGCGTAAATAGCGATTGGTTGGTTAATATTACATCCTTCCATAGACTCTTGTACGCTTGTGAAATGACATCGCAATGTTCACTCGGATTGGAACCCTGGGCAGCCGCAGCAGTAGCAATTTTCTCCCCATGCTCATCCGTGCCGGTAATGAATACAACTTTCTTTCCCAACAGCCTCTGCCACAAGACACGAGACATTAGAATTACCTTCTACATCCTAGAATTCGTCACAGCATCAAATTACAATAAAACAATTTTTTTAATTTTCTCCTCGAAGAAAAAACAAGTTCCCATAACCTACTAAATCCAACGTATAGGATTTCCAAATAAAATGAAATGAGTCTTTGAATATACTCTTCGTGATGAAAATAAATATCTGATATCATGTCAGCAACAATGATAAGCATTCACTTGCACCATATAACACAAATAGCAGCATCCGCGGAACAAAGTTTTTATTTTTATTGCTTTGACATCTGGAGAGAATAAGCTACAGCAAATTCAAAGCCATTACATTATCAGAAAAAAAAAAAAGAAGAAAAAAAGTAAAACCCTGAACTTTGTTGTATCTCTTAGTTCCGTACCTACTCCAACCAGCCAATTTCTTTTTTTAGGAGCCAGACAAAATTACTTCTACAAACATAGCATCCGAAAAGAAAATTTTGGACAATTGGCAACTTGAACACTAAAAATCAAAGATAGCGAATGTGAAGTTAGAAAGGTAACCTGAAAGCGGGCAATGGCGTCCGCGGCGATGGTGGTGTAAGCGCTGCCCATGTGGGGAGGGGCATTCACGTAATAAAGTGGGGTTGTTATGACAAAGGGCTCGCCACCATCTTGGAAAATCTTGTGGGTGCTTCCGCTTGCGCAGGTGCAGAATAAAGCTCTCTTTGACGAAGTAGAAGACGAAGATGAGAAGAAGGGGTTTCGGCGAAAATGGAGACGGGGCTTGACTTTAGAACTGAGGGGATTATGCAAAGGGTTTAAGAGCCAGAGACTGTTCTGAATCGAGTGGTTTAGTCGCGCTGCCATTCTCTTTTCTCAAAGGTTCAAACAGAAAAATTCCCTATTGAAGTGCCTTTCTATTCTTCAGAAACCAGTCAGTGGAGGGGGCGCGTCCATAGGACGAGACGTCTGGAGCGTGAGTGGTGAAGCAAATCCAGGCGAGAATCTGATCACCGGATGATCTTTCTGAGTCTCTTTCTATTTTTTTGGCTCTCAGAAAATTATATTAAAAAACGAAGGAAAGGCGAGGAGATGAGCTCGATTTTTTGTTCGATATTTTTTTCTACTGTAATCTCATTTTCGATGAAAGTAATTCAACTTTTTTTTATTTCTGCGCGTTTGGGTTTTTTTTTTTTTATTCTCGGCAATTTTGGAAGTATTAGTGCGTGATACGGTCTTGTCCTTATGGGTTATTTCTTCTAGTCCCGGACATTAATATTTTTTTTTTTTTTTCAAAATTTTCGTTATAAGAAAATACATTTTTCTTTTTCTTTTCCGAACAAATACTTATTATAGTCTTCTCATACTTGGATATGGAGTTTTCTTGGATCCAACAATATCAGTTTCATCGAACCATCTCTGCCCGGCCGTGACCGTTATTCCAGTGTTACCAAATGCCCAGTGAAACCTACTCGATCATCTTTAAGCCTACTAGCAGCAGCATTTCTGCCATTTCAGCCTGTGTAAAAGGTCTGCATCCATTAAACATAGCAAATGAACCAAGAAAGTTTTCAACATGATTACATCCACCAGGAAACTGCCCTCGCGTTATTTCTTCAGCCACTGTCGCCGTCGGCTCACTGAGGGGAAAGTTCAGGAGAACAGATGAGAGAGAAATAAAAAACACATCTTTACAAACAGCATTTCCTTCTCTGGTCCAAGAGGCAAGAGGCGTTGATCTAGCACAGCCATCGAACGTTTGCCAATCACCTGAGTCATGTAAAATTATCAACAAAAGTGTGCTCCTTGAAAAGCATAATAAATCGACATCAAGCAAATTAATTACTACGGCATATATACAATATCCCCAGTCTCCACGCCTGGCAGCCGGCCGCAGATAACTTTGCTGAAATACAAGAGGCTCGTCCAATTAATACGAAATTCAACGACACATTAAGATCTTAGTATAATTAACATCTAATAGTCATAACTAATCATCAAAATCCATCTATGCTGATAGATAAATGGAAGTTTTATAATTCCAAATATGGGGAAAACAAGAGGACAATTTCTAGAGAGTGAGATACATAAGCATTTTGGTGGTTACAAAATTAGGATTTGATACGTACTTCTGGAATTTCTTGAACCTCTTGTGCCTCTGCATGAAGGGAGATTTCTTGGCGTCCTCCTCTACAGACCATTTTCGACGCAAAATCGATTAAATCAAGACAAACTAAAAACACTGGCTCGAGACTTGAGAGCAAGGTCTAGAGAAGAGAGCGAGCACCAGTGAGGCGAAGAGAGTATAAGGTGATAATAGTGAAGGTGGTGGCGAAGCCATCTAGGAACGACCAGTTCCGATTCCATTCGCGCCTGAAGAACGCGGGCCACGGATTAAACTTTCTCATGCTCTATGGTTTCTTCTTTCTTTCTTCTTCTTTGACCAAAGTCCTTATCAATGAAAGACAGAGCATAACCAAATTTCCTTCTATATGTGCCGATCACCGACTGAAGGCGCTAATAATGAATCGGATATTCACGTAATCAAAGTTGAGACAAGGGATCCATCTTCGTTTTGCTTTACCAATTAGCATAAGCCAATTAGCCATAAGGTCGTTTACTCTCAGTGTCACACTATGAGTTACTACGAGGAGTCGAGGACGATAGTTCTGATGAGGACTCAGGTTCTAGATCAAAAGACATGTCTTAAAGTTAGAGTTATCCAGACTTTCATCCTTCGAAGACTGATGTCCTCGTCGTCTGCATCTTTCACATGACCTCTATAGAAAACTTTCACCGGACTTGGACCTACCTTGACCCGTACCGAATTTATAGAGTCAGAGAAAATAGGTTTATGCAAGTCACTACACGACCTAGGAAGGACGCATATGCCACCAATTGATGAGGACCTAGGTTCTAAACCAAAAGACATGCCTTAAAGTTAGAGTTATCCAAGCCCTCTTACCAAGTCTTCTAATTAGGTTCTCCTAAACAATGTGAGATTTTAACAAGTTCCTCTTAATACCATATATTTCTTTTACATAAAATAATAAAATATTATTTAAATGTTTTCTCTTGGCATTTGGCAAATAAAAATTGTAATCCTTAAAATTTTATCATAATTATGATTGTTTATTTCTTTTTATTTTTTCACAAACTTTATTCACTTTTTATCAATTTTTTCATTTCTCTTTCCACCATTTTACTAAAATTTTATTCACATACGCCTTGGTCTTAGGTTCTGTTACCGTCATTTTATGAAAGTCGGGCTTAAGTGCCAGGCCCGTTTCCGTGGACGAGTGGCATCATGCTGAGCCCACTTCAATTGTCCAAAGTCTGGCCCCATCCCAAAGTTCAAATATGCCGCCCAGGCCGCCACACGCGCATTGGAAAAGCCGAAAACAAAACACACGATCCGCGCTTGAGGTCCCTCAGAACAATCTCTACCGTCGATTCCAACCTTATCGACGCCCCACAATTACCCAAAGCCAAAAACACGGATCGAGCTCCCTATCCATCGATTTCAGCCTCAAAATTCAATAATCCCTAACTTCCTCGCTCAAATGGAAAAAGCTATGCTCAATTCAGTTCCCCCCATACCCCTCTTATAAATACTCACTCCACCCCTAACATTTATCACCGGAATACCTAACACCAAATTCACCAATTCCCCCAAAATCTCCTCAAAGAGTTTTGAAAAATGTCCGGCCGTGGAAAGGGAGGAAAGGGTTTGGGCAAGGGTGGAGCGAAGCGGCACCGGAAGGTTCTCCGGGACAACATCCAGGGAATCACGAAGCCAGCAATCAGGAGATTGGCCAGGAGAGGAGGGGTGAAGAGGATCAGCGGGCTTATCTACGAGGAGACCAGAGGGGTGCTTAAGATTTTCTTGGAGAACGTGATTCGGGATGCGGTGACGTACACTGAGCACGCGAGAAGGAAGACCGTGACTGCCATGGACGTGGTCTATGCGCTGAAGAGGCAGGGAAGGACCTTATACGGTTTCGGCGGTTAATACTCAACCCGCAGGGGGCAAGGAAGGACCTCATACCGGTTCGGCTCTGGACTGTGGAGGATTGTATTTTTCTTCTTGGTTTTATTTTTAAATGTTTTAGTTTCGTGCTAAATGAAAATTCCAGTTTATTAAGAAAGCAGAGGAATTTGTTCAGTCAAACCTGCAATAGCCTTGACTTCAAGGAGGCCAAATATTGGTGTTTACAAATTGTGATTTTTTGCTCTTAAAACATCAACGACTCGGCCAGTTTGTTCCTTTTTTTTCTTTCTTTCTTTTTTTTTTGCTTGGATCTACGGCATCACATTAATTAAATAGACATTAGGCTCTGTATCTTGATCAATTCGGGGAATTACATCCTTTGCTCCTTCAGCTCTGCCAGTTGCCAGTTGGTTCAGTTGGTTTTGGTTGCATATCTTTGGAACGATGTGACGGCCTTTGTCCATGACCACACGCAAATAATTGGATGGCTTTTAGCCTAGAAAAAAAGAATTGGATGGCTTTTAGGATTTGCCGTTGCCAATCATCAACTACAAATTGCATTTATTTGATTTAGTGGAGGTTGGTTTGAAGTAAAATTATAAGATTATAATAGAATTATGAATATTTAAGTGATTTTAGAGTTTTATTAATATGTGTGTAGAAGTTGTTGAATTGTATTGAAGTTTAAAAAAATATAATATTGAATTATATTAGAATGCATATTTTTGTGATGTTAAGATTATAAATATAAAAAGAAGCATCTAAATCTTAAAACTTTGTAGGAAGTGAACATGTTCCTAGTTTTTTTTTTAAACTATTTTCATTTTTGATGGTATTACTCATGTCAAATAATATCTTCATGATATTCTTATAAATAATATGCATTTTTTCTATATATATATATATATATATATATATATATATATATTATTGGCTGTGCGAGATGTTTTTATTATTGGTCTGTCTTATTTTATCTTTGAAGTTGATTCGCTTATGGTCTCACGTTTGTAGTTAGGTTGGTAAATTAAAATATTGGTTATTGAATTGACTTTTGTTTGGATTGACATATTATTAGCACTGTATTATTATATTTTTAATCGAGAGATATTTGATACATGCGGTTAAAAAAAAAGACAAAAAGACAAAAGATATTAAATGGTTGGATGAAATAACTATATTGTCCTTAATCAAAACCTTAACGTTGGATAAATCAATTAAGGTATTTCATCTATTTACATGTCCGAGTGTTTAATGCGCTGAACATGTGGAGTTATGTATTTTTTTAAATTCTAATTTTACCCTTTGATATTTATGTCCTCAAAGCACTATTGAGAGTATGTTAGTAATTCTGCATAAATATAATTATGGTAAAAATAAAAAATAATTAACTACATCTTAAATCTTAACATAATCGATTTAAGTTGATAGTAAATTGAATATGAATTAAGTATTATGGAAAGGAATATGCCTTAAGAGTTGGTTTTCCTTAAAAGTTGTGAATGCAAATTTTTTTTTAAAAAAAATTGAATTTAATATTTAATGAGTTTTGACATCATTCAAAAAATAAAAAAGCTCAAACATATGTGTAGGTATTTAAATTTTATAGCGCTATATTATTACGTTTTTTTATCGAGAGATAGTTGATATATGTATCCTTTCTCGAACGTTGATAATATGTGATGTCTATAATTCGAGTGTAAAAAAAAAATAAAAAAAAAACAATCGGATAAGAAAAACGTGACATTGATTGGTCGTCCACTCTTCAATCGTTTTGGGTTTGTCATGTTCGGAACTTGCCCCAACATTCTTGCTTTCTTTGCACATAAGTGAGTGACACAACTCCAAGTGGTGGCAGGGCCGTCTGCTTCAATCTCACTCGTGATCGACGGCCATAGCCTATTTTTCTGCATGGGATGACTTCGGGGCTCATCAAACATAACCGCGTGAGAAATTAATCTGACTGGATGTCCGCAAGAGGCTACGACCGCAATACCAGGGGATTGCTTCTCAATATGCACAATTACTGTAATGCACTTTGAGAACGTGCGTAATTGGTTGCCACTGCCGGTTGATGTGGATGTTACCATACAGTGGGACCCACATATACCGACAGCTTTCGCTTTTAAAACCTCAAAATGTATAATCTCACCGCTGTAGGACAGAACCACGCAGAATATTTGCTTCCACACTTCGCAAACTCGCCGCATCTCGCTTGGCTCCGGATACGTTCTGACTCGAATCTGAAAGAGCGGGGGTGTTATACTTCAGATATGGGCATTCCCTGCGGCGACGACGACGTCGTCTTGATCCAACCGTGCAAGCTGCCCGGTGAGCCCTCCGTCATCACGGTGAATTGCCCGGACAAAGCCGGGCTCGGGTGTGATCTTTCTAGAATAGTCCTCGAGTTCGGTCTCTGCATTACCAGAGCTGGTATTATTTCCTTTAATAAGTTTCGATTTATTTAAATCGCGTAAAGCATGTCGTCTGTTCAATCATCAGTTGCGAGTTCCTAGGAAATCTGTTTTGCTTTGTTGAAAAATTTGTTTGCTGTACAATTCTGGGTCGCAGATGCCGGTTCAAGTCGTTGAATGCGGCGGATTCCGATTCCCATTCGGATTCCTGATTCCATTTTCACACTATCTTACCTTTGCTGCGTTTTGATTGTTCGTTTGAAAATTGATGTAGCTCAGACGTGTTTGGGTAGCCTCAGAGTTAGTATTTCTTCAACTTATTTATAACCACAGGAAATGATAATCTTTTATTTCTTTAAGTTGAAGTGATTCTTTGGAATTTTGGTTCATTTTAGCCCTAGAGCAAAAATTATATTCCCTTCTTTCATCCATCCTTACATGATATATCAACAATAGAGAATTATCTCTTGCAGATTTTTCGAAGGATGGAAGATGGTGTTATGTAGTACTGTGGGTTGTTCCACATAATAGCTCACTGAAAGTTGATTGGGAAAGCTTGAAAAGCAGGCTTCTATCCGTATGCCCTTCTTGGTTGTTTTCATACCACTTATATCAGCAACCGAGTGGTCCCTCCCCATCTCCGCTATACCTTTTAAAGGTTTGGTGCCTTGATCAAAGGGGATCATTACATGGTACGTACAAAGAAAATCCGTTCTCGTTGATATTCTTTTCCACAAAATAAGCTGGTATTCCTCATGTATACAGATATTACCAAGGTACTCTGTGAGCTTGAACTTACAATTCAAAGAGTAAAAGTGATGCCAACCCCGGATCGCAGGGTTCTGGACCTGTTCTTCATCACGGATGTCATGTGAGTAATTCTACGATGGTTCATGTGTGCTTTAAAGCATATTTGAATTGAGCTGAATCTTTTTCTTCTTCATTTTTTTATCCTAGCCTGAGTTAATTTTATGACGTTTTCCACCTATTTTGATAGAGTGGTGGGTTGCATTTTATTGATGTTTTAGTTCTTGAACCATGATTATGTATTGTATCGTCACAGGGAACTACTGGGCACAAAAAAAAGGCGAGATGATGTGTGTGAACATCTGATGGCTGCTCTTGGAAAGAGTTTTATTACCTGTGAACTTCAGTTGGCAGGGCCAGAGTACGACCGGTTGCAGGGGTTTTCCTCTCTTCCACCAGCTGTTGCTGAACAACTATTCAATTGTGAGCCAACAGACAAGGACATCCGCGTCTTGCAAGCTCTCAGCCCGGATATGTCAGCAGGAAAGAAGGCGAGTGTCACAGTAGACAATTCGTTGAGCCCAACCCATACTTTGCTTCAGGTGCAATGTTTTGATCAAAAGGGCCTGGTTTATGACATCATGAGGACCTCCAAGGACTGTGATATTCAGGTACTTAGTCATGAGTTCCTTTCTTACTGTTCAACCCTGGCTGGTTATGACTGTTTCATTGAACATGCTGAGGCCTAATTCCCAGCTCTCTTTAGATTACAGTACAGAATGCCAGATCTTCCACTCGTTGTTGCTGGGTTTTCTTAATTGGAACCTTAATAATCTTTTCCCTTATCCAGTACATGTAGTTGTCCCCTTTTAACTCTAGGTTCCTGTCATCTGCTTCTACTTTTTATGAGATAGAGGTTTCTTGGATGGACGTGGCCTTCTAATTCTGTTAATGAATCGTAGCTTGCCCCTAAAGTAGAAACTCTTCCATATGCAGTCATAGTCCTTTTAGCAGGCCCCAGTCTTGAGAGCAGCCACTTAATGTAAAACAATGCAGAAGGATAAGACCGTATTCCAAACAAACCATCCAGGACTTTTGGTTGATAACCCTACGTTGGTGATATTTTGACTTATGCTTGCTATATGGAGTTTAACACTGTAAGCTTGTCTTATTTTTGCTCTTTTAGGTTGTCTATGGTAGACTTTCTTCAAGCATGAAAGGCTTCAGGAATATAGAGCTATTTATCCAACAGTCTGATGGGAAGAAGATCATGGACTCTGAGAGGCAGCTTGCATTGTGTGCTCGCTTAAAAGAGGAGATGCTTCATCCGCTGCGGGTGATTATTGCCAACCGAGGCCCTGATACAGAACTCTTGGTTGCTAATCCAGTTGAGTTATGTGGAAAGGGAAGGCCTCGCGTATTCTATGATGTTACGTCTGCACTAAAAATGTTAGGAATCTGCATTTTCTCGGTAAGAAATTGACCAGAGAAATTCTCATGAATTTTGATGTGCGGTTCCATTACATGGGATCTCTCTCTCTCTCTCTCACACACATGATTGAAATCTCTTCATTGATGGTTTAGGCTGAAATTGTAAGGCATTCAACATCGGACCGCCAATGGGAAGTTTACAGATTTCTCTTGGATGAAACACGTGAATTCCATTTGGCAAGCAGTCGAGCTAGAAATCGGATTGTGGACACAGTTAGAAAAGCATTGATGGGCTGGTGAACTGCTTCATTTGCGACCTTTTCTGTGAGGAATGCAGTTTTGCCATCAGAATGGTATGCATTACTGCATTTTCTCAATCCAATTACTCTCTGCACTACTACCGCATTTGGCTGTTCCATGGAAAAAGTTGTTAGTTCTGCAGTTAGCCGCTATTTGGAGACAACACATCCATAAATGTTGTCGCAGGCTCATCCGTGTAATCTGTAAAACATCTGATGTTTTTGTTTCTGTAGATTGATTATTTTGTATCTGATGCATATATTCAGCTCTTCACCTACGGATGTTTACATGGGTTCCATACCAATCACCACAAGTTCTGGGTACCTTGTAAATTAGTTTGGCAAACACTAGTTGAAATAACACAATTCGACCTTTTGCCTTCTTGTGAGCTGGTTTGGCAAACCAGTGGGCTGGGCTCACACGGTAGGTTTTTTTTTTTGAGGTGATTTTATGCTCAATGGTTTCTGCATTTCTCATATATTTCAAAATACTTCAAAACAAGGAGCTGTCATCTAGACCAAGGTGCAGTTAGCATACCAAAACGGTACGCAACGCTTTTTTTTTTTTTTTTTGTAGATACGATACGCAAGCAATCCATTTCTTCGTCTATTTAACAATGCCAGTTGAGCGCTTACTCATCACTCCTTAGATAAACGAACTAATAAACGCCAAAATTATTATATGCTTGCAAAAGAAACAGTAGGGGGGGGGGGGAAGGAACAGACGTTTTTCCAAATTATTGTTCTTTTCTAAAATAAACGAACTAAATGGGATTATGGTATTACCGAATCCAATCAAAACGTATCCTTCAAAAGGTGGCAACCGCCAAATCCAACGGTCCAACGGCCACCGCGATCACGTACCGTTACGGTGGCGCCTATGGCACTGTGCTCATCTTCCTCCGATTTAAGAACCTGATTTAAAACCTCTGCGCTCTCAGATCCCCAATTCCTACTGTAGGGCTTTCTCCTCAGCTTCTGTTTCAGTAGCATCTCACGTTTGTTCTGGTGTTAGTAAGGTATGTTCTTTCTTCACGATTCAAATATGCTTTACTGATATAATTATATGTGATTGCTATCTTTCACAGTTTGCTTGTCTGGTCATGAAGAAGTTTCAAGATCTATTGCCAATATACTTCTCCCCTTCACGTTCTGTTTGGTTGGTGAGAGAACTCAGAATTAGCGAAACTGAAATTTTTTTCTATTGGATTTGGTTTCCAATAAAAGAAAGAGCTCATTGGTTATGTGAGCTGCGAATATATTCAGCAGTGGTGGGGCGCTGTTCGTGTTGATAATTAAGATTACGTTGGATAATTGAGTTCTTGACACGTTTGATTTGTAAGGTCCCTTGTGAATCAATGTTGAAATGGAGGCTCAAAGATCCCTTAGTTTAGCGAGTTATATTTTATTTCTTGTTGTCCAGCGATGGAGGGACATTGTTTGTAAGGTCCATTGTGAATCAACGTTGAACTTGTGCTGGTTGCATGCATAGAAAACTGAGAAATTGATTCATGCAGATGTGCGACAATCTCCAGGACCAAGTCATAAGATTTAAATTAAAGAATTGGAATTCGTCGATATGTTAGTGTAATTTTTGGTCAAAGAAGAAGGTGCAATATTTTTATCGTTGATTCTTTACTTGCAAGTAGCCCTCCGATTTTCCAGTTCTGTTTCCTCTCAGGTATTGATTTCCCAAAGAAGTGCTATTGAACATCGTCTAGTAGTGTTCTAGGAGTGGCGGGATGGGTTCTTGTTTTCTGAGTTCCCAGGAAAGAAAAAGCAAAGTTTATTCCCCTCTCTTACCTACATTAGGTATTGACAGGTGTCAGTCATATTGCATTTCTCCGCTTGATGTTGAAGCAGCTGATATTGATCCACGATATCCTTAATTCCTTTAAATCTCTCTGTTTCTTTCCCTCTTTGTATTCTCACTCTACCCTCTTTCGACTGATGTTTGACATGAGAATGTGTTGGTCTATACTTCCTCTGTGCTTGTGTGTCAAACTGGAGAGAGGGGATACAGAATCTGTAACATTCTGTCTTTCTGGTGTTTTGGTTTTCTGTCTTTCTCTCGCAGGTCACAGTTTCGATACAGAAACTCCTTTGCTGGTTTGGCTTGGGCTTCATTACCTTTAGAGTCGGTGGTGGTCTTGGATCTTTGTCTATTGTGGATATCTCAAAGAGAACTACTGGCAGGTTTTTCGGATGAGTCGGGAACAGAGACGAAGCCCACCACGAGCTAACAGGTTTCGAAGCAGTGATCGTGTATCTCTCCGTGATGCCTCTTCCCCAAGGGACAGCCGCACATAACGGTAGGACCATGTTTTAATGAATTCCTTTCGTGCGTTTTCATGAGTTCAACATTTTCGCTTGCTTGTTGCCAGTGTCTAGGGCAATGTCCTTTCACGTTGATCAATAAAAATTTGTTTTTAAATAAAATATATTTTCCGTGGGATTTAACATATGATGCTCTCACCATTGATATTTATTTCTCACTGCTCATTCTCCTTTGCACTTGCAAGCCAATTAGGCCTCCCATTCTTTTTCTTGTACGGTGTTTTTTTCTCCACTTTGGAATGTACTCGTTTCATAACCATTTTGATGTTACAGGATAAGACTTATGCTTATGCACGCAGAGTTCCACAATCACACACTTTTTAATAACCGTGGGTTGAGATAAAACTACCTAAAGTTGGCGTCTGCTTAAGTGTGGGCGTGTACATTGTGGTCAATATGCTATACTCCATGTAGTCCTGCTGAGCTGTTGTAGGTCGGGCTGTTTTGTTCCCACTCTGATTCGTTTAAGTTATTTCCTTTATTAATGCAGAGTAAAAATGTTTATTGGTACCAGTATTTACTCTGGAACACTTATCAATAAGTGAAACTTCCAGTATGTGATATTTTGGTGCTTGGCCCCCATAATCTTAAAACTATGATCTTGCTGTTGCCGCTGTCACTTCTTGGTGTATATCATATCTGATTGTGCTGATACTTTCCAGGCAAGATTATCTGTGCATCAAGTGTAAAAGACCTGGGCATTTTGCTAGAGGCTGTCCAAATGTGATTGTATGCAACAACTGCGGACTTCCGGGGTGAGGACCTCTTGTTGCATTAAGAGAAACTTTGTCTCATTAAATGACTGTGGGCCCCGATTTGCTAGTTTACCAATTAACCTGCTTTCAGCAGAAACATGCCGATTGCTTTGTAATTGTGAAATCTTATTTTATTTTAGCCACATTGCTGTCGAATGCAACTCAAGAACTTTGTGTTGGAACTGTAAGGAGCCGGGACATCTTGCAAGCCAATGCCCCAATTATCCAGTTTGCCATATCTGTGGTAAGATGGGGCACTTGGCTCGCGATTGCATTAACCCCAGTCTTCCAACTCATGATGCAAGGCTCTGCAACAACTGCCACAAGCCAGGACACATTGCTGTTCATTGCACGAACGAGAAGGCCTGCAACAACTGCCGTAAAACTGGTCACCTTGCCCGTGACTGCCTGAGTGAAGCGGTTTGTAACAACTGCAACATCTCAGGTCACATGGCCTGTCAGTGGCCCAAATGAAGTCTGGCGTCCGACACAGGAGGTACTTCCCGTCATATTATTTGCCGTAATTGTGGCCAACGTGGCCATATCAGCCGTGACTGTGTTTCTATCATCGTCTGCATCAATTGTGGTGGAAGGGGCCACAAAGCTTATCGATGCCCGTCCGGTCGAATGTTTGGCCGTGGCCTACGTAGGTATTGACCAATTAGTGAGTATGAGTTAGCACAATATCTACTAGTGGGTATGCGTGCGTTGTGGTTATGAACTGACTGATTTTAAATGACAACAACATAGATCGCCTCCTTTTTTACCTGAATTGGTTTGAGACACCCAATCGTTCTTTTTATAGTTCATGTTGCAACTTCCCGGTTCCGTGGTTAAACCTCTTACCAGTTGTTGGGATTATCTTCCAAGCTAGATACACTGGATTAGGGAGAAGATGATCTCACGAATGACCGAACTAATGGAAAGTATTTCACGCCGAGACAAAGCATCTATGCGTTTGGTCAGAGCTGGGCCTAAGCCCAGTTCCCCGCTACAATTCAAAGTTGCCAAACTGAGTGCGTCATCGCTGACGCAACTCCGCTTTTCTGTCTCTCTACGTTAACATCAAGTGCTTTTTATAAGGGCTAAATTGCCCTTAATGCCTTTGAAGTATACAAAAATTACAAATGAGCTCGTGAGATAACGTTTTCAACAAATAAACTTTGAAAACAAATAAACTTTTGAGTTAAAGTTTAAATCAAATAAAAGCCTTTCAATCTATTTTCCGTCAGCTCCATTAACGATAATTATTATCAAGATTTTAAAATTCACATCATAACAAATTAGAAAGCGCTATCTATCTAGTTAAAACACCCATATCATATCTGTACCAGGTGTATGCCAACTCACCGTGACTAATTTAATAAAAGAAAATAACTTAATGAGATGACGTTCTTCCTATTACATACACTTAGCACAGATGTAGCGTATACGTTTTAAATAGATAAGTGACACTTTTTAATTTTTTATGACGTGAATTTTAAAATCTTGACAACAATGATCGTTAACGAAATTGACAGAAAATGAACATAAAAACTTCGATTTGACTAAAATTTTATTTTAATAATTCATTTATTGAAAACGTGATTTCAAGAGCTCATAACCTTCATATACCTCTCTTTGCTCTGGATGCAATTAAGCCTTTTAGAAGCCCTGACCCGCATCGCATTGCTTCACGTGGATGACACACACATAGAGAGGAAGAGAGGGAGAGAGAGCGATGTGCACGTTAGAGAAAAGAGGCAAAATCTTTATTTTGACACTAACAGGCGACGGCGAACACCGGCTAAATCCCTCACTTGTCGATGAGATCCAATCGGCTTTAATCCGTGTCCGAACCGAGTCCATCTCCTGCCCATCGTCGGCTCTGATCACCACTGCCGAAGGCAAATTCTTCTCCAACGGCTATGATCTCGCATGGGCCGGGTCCTCTGAAGCTCGCGCCAAACTCATGGTCTCGAAGCTCGAAACACTCGTAGCCGATCTCATCTCCTTCCCGATGCCCACCATCGCAGCCGTCTCGGGGCACGCTTCTGCGGCCGGTTTCATGCTTGCCCTGAGCCACGACTATGTCCTCATGCGGAAGGACAGGGGATTCGTTTACATGAGCGAGCTCGATATTAAGCGAGTAATTCCGACCTGGTTCGTGTCTATGATTGAATGCAAAATCGGTTCACCGATGGCTCGGCGCCACTTGCTTCTAAAAGCTGCGAAGGTAACAGCTAAGGAGGCCGTGGAGATGGGGATCATCGACTCTGCGTACGATAGCGCGGATGAGACCCTTATGGCTGCGCTAAGGCTGGGGGACCAGTTCGTCGTTAAAGAATGGGATGGCCACGTGTACGCTCAGATTCGCATGAAATTGTTGGCTGTGGTCTTGGATAAGATCGGTGCGAGTAGCACCCAATCGCGAATGTAGACCCCAAAATTTGCTCAAACGGCAGTAAAAAGTTTGTCGTTCCGTAATGCCTCGTATTGGTATTAATAAAGTCATCACTCTCATGTAAAGCATCTGTTTATCTATTTCAACAAACAACTAAAGCACTGCGAGTATAATTTGTCATGCTATTCGACTTGGTGGTGTTTACTTCTTAAACATTGTCGTTCTAAAGTTTTGATTTAATAAAATAATTAAAAAATAATCTCTTTCTCATAGTTAGATGGTCTCTTTTTATTACAATAAATATAAAAAAATTTATTCAAATTATCTCTCTTTTCATTCTTTCTTAAATATATATAAACAAAATATATTTTTTCACCTACCTATAATAAGCTAAAATTTTGATATGCAAACACCATCTTTTTATAGGAATGCGAATAAGAAGTAATTGAGTATTGCACAAGCATGAGTTTTTGAATTTGAACCAAGTTTTTTATGGATGAAACATATATCATTTTTCATTGTTTTTTTTTTCCAACTATTATGATATTTTGTAGTAATATATTAGAAAACATAATATATTTTTTTTTCCATGAACAATAGGTTAAATATCATTTTAAGCCTTTAAGCTATAAATTTCGTAATATTGAATTATAAAATTATCAAAATTCACTGATAATAGTTAGATCTAACTGTCAATATTGTATCACGTAACTTATTCTCTTATATATAAATTATGAGATTTTACTGGATGATAGCTATTAATGTATTTTGATAGTTTAAAAACTAAATTCAATCCAGTAAAATAATATTTAAATACTAGTTGGGGAGAAGATTTTGCTAATATATTATAGCTTTAGATTTCTCTTTTCTCTTAGTGTTTGGGCTAAAAAATGGCAAAAGGCTTATAATATAAATGAATAACTACAAATATATATAATAATTATAAAAATCTAATATCATAGAAATTGTTAAACACAAATATAAAAGTAGATGTAATAACACTGATAAAAATGCAGGGACAACTGTAGAAGCATCTAGGAGGCCAGCGTCAGCGGGCCACCCATCTAAACGGCAACTTCGTCATCTGGACCTGTTTGAAAAGGCGAGTGCAAGTTAATCCCACATCAGTCCCACTCCTACTCAGCCCTAGATGTGGACCCCCTTAATCCTCCTCATGCCTGCTCTTAAAACTTAAAAGTAAGAAACTATAGCTCATGCCAGCTAATAAACCTCATAAAACTACGCCTATACGTACAGCTAATACACACTCTCTCTCTCCCTCCCTCTCTCTCTCTCGGAATTTCTTTCAGTTTCACACGACGAACAGTTCACATTTCACAATTCAATTTTGTTTCAAATGTAGAGCAAAACACGCAGGAGACGAGAACAGCTTTACTTTTATTGGTAGCAATTATAAGTTCACCGCCGGATTCACTAGATTCCGATGCACTCCTACGAATCCATGTCTTCGAGCTTCAGCCCCTCGCGGAGCCCGGGGAGCTCTCGGCTACAGACTGGCGGTGTTGGCGGTGTCTCGCGCCTGAGATCCTCGTCGCTAAAGAAGCCGCCGGAGCCACTGCACCGAGCTGTCGCCGATTGCCTGTCCTCGTCTTCGTCGTCAGCTTGTTCCGCCTCCACGGCTGCTACCCCGCACCATGGGGGCCCCTCGGCCGTGGTCGTCTCCGAAGCTTCGAGGACTCTCCGGGTTCGTATGTTTTTTTTTTGGGATTTGGGTGCGGGGGTTGTATGGGATTTTGTAATGTTTGGTTTTGGTATTGGAATCTGAGTCTTGATGTGCTTTTCTGTGGGAATTTGATTCTTAATTGTTTGGCTAGTGGGCTTGACTGTGTGCTGGTTGGTTGCTGAGAAAAGGAAAGGCGAGAAAATGTTTGCGTCTCTTGTTGTGTATATGTTTTGTTTTGAAACTGTGGAAAGCTCAGCTAAGATGAGCTAAATTAGCGTTGGCTCCTCGAATGCACTAAAAGAGTAACACTTAATGCTAAGTTAGCTCCATACATTTTCTATACTAATACTACCAAGCAGAAAATTAGTGCTGAAACTGTGCTCAAAATTTGGTGGGTGTATTTCACGTAGTGTTCGAAATTTGAATGCCTGTGTAGTTGCTTCTTAATTACGCGTGATCGAGTCTCTTTCTGGGATTATCAGCTGCTGTAATTTTTTGAAATCTCGTATGACATTGTTTTCCTTCTTCTTTTTTCTTTTCCCTAAGCGCATGATATTGTCTTTCATTGGGGTCAGTTAGGACAGAAGTCTGCTACCCTGTTTTGAAAATGTTGTCGTCGTTAGCACTTGACTACTATGGATGGTTGAATTAACTCGATATGGTCTGGTTGTAAAGCAAATGTATACCCTAATTGAAAGCAGTAATCACGTTTCTGGTGATTGAAGTGAATTGATTAGAGTTTCACAGCTTGAGTTAGTACATTTGTCTTGGCCTGAAGCAGGGGTCAATGTGTTGACAACTGTGGGTGGTGTAGCTCATTGACCCCAGGACCTATTTGGTTTTAGAATTCATTTATGTGTATCATGACATCTTCGTATTGAATAGATTTTCATGGATACTATTTGTAAATGCTCAAAGGTTGAATGTAATAATGGCAGGACTATCTGGCAGCTCCTTCAACAACTGACATGGCTTATAGTGTAATTCTAGAACATACAATTGCAGAGAGGGAGCGCAGGTAACTTTAGTAGCTTTAATTTTTGGGGATTTTGCAATACTCATATTTATCTATTCATCAATCTGCTACATTTGCTGATGTGTCTGCATCAGCTCCCTCACTGTCACCTGTAGTCATGAAGTGAAAGTCCTTATTTTGGTCAGTATACGTTGGTGCCTCACTTATATGGATTAAGATGTGTCTTTGCGATAGAATGCGACATGCACCAATGATGAATGGAACTCAACTAAACAATGATATTGTAAAGCAGCTTATGTGAAAGAAACAAGTTCTGCCATCCCGTTTCTTGCTATATAGCTTATTGTTATGGCGCAAACTAAGATCTTTTATCAAATGGTTCACGCTATTCAACATGTATGACGTGATAGGACGGTTTCCTATACGATTCCGATGTTTCTAGGACACATAGGACCTTAGTCAAACTAGTATAATTGGGATAGCAATAGAAAATCATTGTCAGGTAGATATCTTGCAGTAAAGAGATTCTCAAATGTACCAACAGATACGTGTTTTGATAAAATTCATTACATGATACCATTTGGTATGACCCTGAATATGTAACTCACATCTGTGGAAATGAATCATCTATCCATTACGGTCTTTCAAGTTAAGAATCTGCCCTGAGCTAAATCTTCCTAACTATTTTTAGCATTGCCTGTGCCGCCGGGGGGCGGGGGGAGGTTTGAAACCTCAGTTTCTTGCTTCCACTATTTTGTACCCAAGGTTATCAACATACATGAATATGACATGTTTTGGTAGATATATGGTTGAAGCCTTAGTAGCATGATAATGATAACAAATAGGGGAGCAAAAGATGTGGGGGAGGGGTTTGACTTGGGGAAGATGGAATGTTTGTGAGTTTAGTTTATGAACTCGTTAGTAATGCAAAGAACTTTTCAAGGGAGGCAGAGAAGAAGAAGAAAAGCAGAAGTAAAAGAGAGGGAAAGAAAACATGCCTTCAACTTGACACCTCATATTTAGATTCTGTAATGTATAAGGGAGAGATCTATATTATGGGGTAAGGAGAGACTGAAAATTTAACAGTTTAATCTTTTGAGCTAAAGAAATCGGACACTCATTTTGGGATAGAAGACAAGAGTAAGGCCTCCTTTTTGAGGTGGATGAGTATAAATAACTGTATGCATGCAATGCTCACCAAAAATTGTAGTTCATGTATCTTGTTTGGTTCTATAATGTATTCAATGCTTAAGTTTCATTGCTTTTGGTTTAAACATGATATGTTGGTTAATGTCTGTTACTACATTCTCCTTCAACTTATATGTGTTTCTTATTTTTCTCCACCAGCCCGGCTGTAGTTGCAAGGTGCGTGGCACTTTTGAAACGCCATCTTCTACGGTATGTTCTTCGGACCATCTGGTTTTCAATTTATGCCTCACAGTTGATGTGTGGACCATCGTTGATCTTCTAGCAATGGTCATTTTCTAAATTGCTAGTTCTTTAGCCAAATTGTCAATTTGCCCTTTCAGTTTCGTCTCTTTCTGAAGAAAAAGAAAAAGTTGGTGGATTCACTTGTTGAATTATTTTTCAGTTGATTCAACTTGATATGGATTTTAAGAAACCTCCTTTGGGGGACTACCTGATATTTTTGTGTTAGTGGTGCTTACTGCTCTATGCTAAGATCCGTATGTGTGAAGATTATCTGCCACCGGAATACCTTTTGAAAAAAAGCCATTTTGGTAGGTTGCTCTTTTCATTTTTGGAGTTTAAAGTTCCTTCTATTTTGTACAGATACAAACCAAGTGAGGAGACATTACTGCAAATAGATCGGTTTTGTTTGAACACAATTGATGAGTGTGATACTAGTCCAAACCGAAGATTGTCACAATGTTCACGATCTTTAGATCAGCAAGCAGGTGCATCGATTGCATCCACAAATGTATCTCCTTTGCCTGTATCTAGTTTTGCTTCAGGGGCACTTGTGAAGTCATTGAATTATGTGCGTTCCCTAGTGTCTCAATATATCCCAAAACGGTCTTTCCATCCAGCTGCCTTTGCTGGAGCACCCCCTACATCAAGACAGTCACTTCCAACACTGTCATCTTTGTTGAGTAGATCCTTCAATTCGCAATTAAGCCCTGCAACTGTTGGAGAATCTTCAGAGAAGAAAGACGCCACTTCTAAATCTGTTTCAAGCTTATCAATCAGTGAAAAAGTTGATGAATTAGTAGATCATGAGTGCATTGCAGATGATGTTCTAAAGTGGCGTTGGCTTGGGGGCCATCGTTCATCATCTTTGCCTGCTGAAAGGTAATGGATGTTTACATATGTGCTAAGTTTAATTTAGCTATTTATCTTCTTTCTTCTATTTCACCAATAAGTGACTTGAGAACTCGACATGTTCTTTTATACAGTGATCGTTCTGTGAAACCTCATTATATGAGTGCACATAATTTCCTAGAAGTTGGGGCAGCAGCTTTACTTGTGGGAGACATGGAAGCTAAAATGAAGGGCCAACCGTGGAAATTTTTTGGAACCGCAGATTTGCCTTATCTTGATCAGCTATTGCAGCCTTCACCAGTAACTACAATTTCCAATTCGGTCCACGCCCGGCCCCACTTGAGAGCAATAACAGCATCTAAACGCACTAAGCCAGGCCCTCGTCAAATTTGGCATGTTCTTCTTTCTCAAAATATTGCTTTGACATGTTTAGTGTTCCCAATTATTGTTATTTTTTCACATCTTTTTGGATATAGATCCATTGAACATTGTATATTAGTATCTACAAAGTTAATATGTGCTACTTTACTTGACCAATTTGAGACTTGAGAGTAGAGTGTTGTCGGCTGAATTGGGGTTTAAAGTCTGACTGACCAGCACTGATTAGGTGTGACATCCGCCTTGCAGGAAGCAAAGGCAAACTCTAGTTACATCTAGTTATGGTTTTTGGATGATGCCATCCAAATCTGACCCAGGTCAGGTGTTAAGACTTTTGACATTGGAAAAACCTGTCTAGTCAAGGTAACTTATCAAAAAAGAGAATCAAAGAAAATCATCGCGCAGCTCGGTTCCTTTGAAGTGTGGACTCTCCTTAGAAATAGGGTTTCCTACTGGTTTGGCATAGTCACCTTGATGTGCTGGGCACCACTCAAACACGAGTGAGATACTTGTTTGTGCATGCCCATAAATTCGTAAATTTTAATTGTGGGCGCACTCGGACCGTTTTTAGACATGAGGTTACTCAACGAGACTCCCAAGGGAAGAAGGGGGCGTTTAAACCTCATCCAAGTTATAATCTTGAATGAAAAACATCTAAGACAGACAGAAACATAGAGAGACAGAGACAGAGAGAAGTCTTCGATTTTGAACTTCACCCTTTATTCCCTAACAAAGGGGCACATGCTAATTGATATTATGTATATCAGGCATATATTATGTGTTGTGTATATAAATGTTGGGGGTAATGTCATAGTACGACCCCTAATTATAAGCTAAAATCAATCTTGCTCTCCAAAGTTTCAAAACGGCGATTTACACTCCTTATGTTTGCAACATGATCAATTTTTGCCCTCTATTTGAAATGACGGTTAAATCACATATAAAATGATTGAAATGCCCTTCCAATGCAAAAATTACTAAAAAATTTAAAAAATTCATAAAAAAAAAGATATATAAAAAAATACATTTTTTAAATAAAAATATTGAAACTCTATTTCAGTATTCTATATATTTTTAATTTATTTCTTGAATTTATTTATTTTAAAATTTTGTCTTGGGTGGCATTTTGGTTATTTTGCATGTTTTTCAATCTGACTTAACGCTCAAGTCAAATGGAGGGCGAGAATTGATCATATTCAAAATATAAGGGGAGCAAATTGCTGTTTTGAAACTTAGGGGGGCAAGATTGTTTTTGGCCTATAATTAGAGGGTGTACTATGAAATTACCCCTAAATGTTTTGTTTTTGTATCAGTGTTCGTGCCTTTTACCTTGGTTCTCCTCATTGGCGTACATTGTTGAGAATTTTTTGTGTGCATATGGTATTGAAGCTGTGTTTGTGAGCAAAATAATGTACCTACAGATATAATATGAAGACATTATGTTTATAATTGCTTGTTTCTAAGTTAAACCTATAATTTGTGGAAGTGAAGCTGTTTTGTGGAAGGTTAATTAGAAGGTTTGATCATCTGACATATATTCTGAGTTATCCCACTTCACAATTTTTCAGGGAGGATTCTTCTGCATGCACATTCCGGCCGAAGGCTCGACCACTTTTCCAGTATCGCCATTATAGGTACAAAATGAGATTACTCAGTTGTGGTTATCAGCATAACTACTTGGCTTTGCTAGCAACTGTTTTTTTTTTGTTTCTCTGAGTAGCTCTATTTCTTCCAATAATTTTACTCATATTCATTATTATTGGTGCTTTCAAAATATTCCTATTATTGTTATGGATTTATGTGCTTGTTGAGGATGAAGCTCTGGCTATTGCTTATATTCCTTACTTCCACTTCAAGCTTTTGCACAATTGCAGTTGATGGATGACTTGGCATAATTTTTGTGTTCTGAAAACTGAGTAGCTTTTTATTTCTTTGAACTTTTACTTTGTGATATTAATAATCTTTTGACTCAACCTTTGCGATTGAACCCTGCTGAGGTATGTGATGTGATTGCGGCAGTTTGCTCAGAGACATCTTCAACAAATGCTAATCTCATGACAGTATCATCCAAATTAAGTACTCATGGTGGAAAGCCGTCAATGGATGTGGCTGTGAGCGTCCTTGTCAAACTTGTTATTGACATGTATGTTATTATGCATTTATTGGCCACTGTTATTCACTTTGTTTTTTTATGTTTAACCTCTTTCTATGTGTGCGCTTGGGTATTCCAGCCCTTACTAGTTAAACCGGATCCACCTTCCTATGTATATGCTGTGTATATCTACAAAGGCTGGCCAATCCTCATCTGTATGCACAATATAGAGAGGGAGACCTGATTTTGTGAAGCTTATTTCTTGACATTGTCAGATTATTGGACACCTGTTCTCTCAATGCTTTTTTTGATATGATTTTATGCACTCCACTGTTGGGATGGCTTTGAGTGTCAAACTTGGTGCTTTTAGGTCTGCAGACGTCTTGTTTTTGCACATAAAATTTGAAATTGCAGTTGATGGATGACTTGGCATAATTTTTGTCTTGTTGACTGAATTTTTAGTGAAAACTGTTTGCTTCTTATGTGTAGCTGAACAGGAATTTTAGATCATCAGTCTTAATGAACTTTTACTTTGTGATATTACTCCCTCTGTCTTATAATCTTTTGATGTGGGTCAGTGAACAACAACCTTTGCGATTGAACCCTGCTGAGGTATGTGATGTGATTGCGGCAGTTTGCTCAGAGACATCTTCAACAAATGCTAATCTCATGACAGTATCATCCAAATTAAGTACTCATGGTGGAAAGCCGTCAATGGATGTGGCTGTGAGCGTCCTTGTCAAACTTGTTATTGACATGTATGTTATTATGCATTTATTGGCCACTGTTATTCACTTTGTTTTTTTATGTTTAACCTCTTTCTATGTGTGCGCTTGGGTATTCCAGCCCTTACTAGTTAAACCGGATCCACCTTCCTATGTATATGCTGTGTATATCTACAAAGGCTGGCCAATCCTCATCTGTATGCACAATATAGAGAGGGAGACCTGATTTTGTGAAGCTTATTTCTTGACATTGTCAGATTATTGGACACCTGTTCTCTCAATGCTTTTTTTGATATGATTTTATGCACTCCACTGTTGGGATGGCTTTGAGTGTCAAACTTGGTGCTTTTAGGTCTGCAGACGTCTTGTTTTGCAAAGAATGTCCAACGATTCTTTTTTGTCTTTTTATGTTTGAGCAAGAATATCCAGTTCTGAGTACTTCTTTGCCTATATCTTTGTGCATGGATGACTCTGGTACATTGGATGTGTTATTTTTATGTTTTCATCCTTGACTGATTCCTGACGTAGAAATTAGCAGGATCTGATGTTTCATGCAAAATTGTCTTTAATAGTAATGCAATTGCCCTGTAATTATCTCTAGTCAAAATCTTATGCCACAGAATTCTTGTCTGTCTATGGCTGTAGTATGATCTAGATGACTAAGTACCCAAACATTATATTTACTGAGTCAAGAACTTTTGAATAAATAGAAGCAATTACCATACTTTTCAAGATCTTTGAAGGTTGAGTGAACTTTTCCACCATCTGCCTATTGATGTTGTCCATCAGTTCACGAGTTTTGTTTTGTTCTTGCTGTCATACAGTTTTGTAGGTTGATCACTGTAAAAGGTTGTTGACAAAATTTGTTTTGTAGGTATGTTTTAGATTCTGGGACAGCTGCTCCTCTAACTCTGTCTATGGTTGAGGTGATGCATCAACAGAATCTTGTTGAGGATGATTTCTTCTTGTTGTTTGCATGATTATTAATATGTAACTTTTGGAACAGGAAATGCTTAGTTCTCCCAAAGCAGCTTGCCGGGCTCGTGCTTTTGATTTAATTCTGAACCTTGGTGTTCATGCTCATTTATTAGAGCCAATTATAACTGACAGTGCTTCCACAATAGAAGAAGAATATTCTCAAGAGTCTTATTTTGGTGATGAAGCTCCCCCTACTATCCCTGGAATGAGGAAAGCAGCTTCTGTTAAGAAGTTGGGCACTTCCTCAGCTATTGATAATTTTGAGTCTTGGATTTTAAACATTTTATTTGAGATCCTACTTCTTCTTATTCAGGTATATTTCCTCTGGCATCACGAACATGCACACTGCAAGGGTAGACATAAGTTTTTTAATAATATAACATCATCCTACCTACTTTTGTGGTAGGGATTATGCTTAGTTTCATTATTTTTATCTTTAGAATGAATTGATCTTTCTTTAGACCTAACAATTAGACGGGCAGATGAATTCATTGTCGCATTTGATCATCTATTTTTTTCTTCAATACTGCAGCGCAATATGTATCAAGAAATCAAATTACAAGCTATGTTACTTGATTTTGTAGTTATAGTAGTTTTGTGAATGGGGATCTTTGTGCTTTTAAAACTTGTTTGACTCTAGCACTTGTGCTTTGAGACAATTCTGATCACATGAATATATGGGAAAAGTTTAGAGAATAATTTGACTTAGGTGATTACAGTAAAAGAGAAGAGATTGTAACCATTTAAGTAAATATTAAAAGATATTTAAGCTAAGCCGTGATGTTTTCCTTATCTGTTCTTTGCTAGATTTGGCATTTTTCTTGTTCTTACAAATTTCCACTGACTTGTACGCTTGATGCTGTTTCACAGACACAAGAGAATGAAGAGTCTGTCTGGGCATCTGCCCTGAGCTGTTTACTTTATTTCGTCTGTGATAGAGGGAAAATCTTGAAAAACCGACTAAATGGCCTTGACATAAGGGTGAGTTTGTTTCCTCCCTAGTTGCTTATATGGTAACTTTGGGGAGATGAAATTTACTGTTTGCATTGCTCTAACTGTGAGATTATTTTCATACTGTTTGTTCTCTGTAGGGATAATACAAGATAACTTCTATCTTCTCTTTATTATTTTGCGACTATTGTTTCATTCAGAAGCTTAAGGTGGTGTATCAACCATCAACTTATTACCTTGAATCAACAAAGATTAACAGTCTAAACCTGTACAAGCCTTACTTAAGTTCAGCTTGCTAAATTCGTGTATTGAAAAATGGGCCCTGTTATGCTAGCTGCGCTTAAGAAGGCTGGGCAATTTGCTGGAAAATTAATCTGCCAAAGTGTTTTTTATCGACGAACTTGTAAAGCTTATGGGTACTATTTTGTTTTCCACTTTGTATTCTAACCACAATTTCTGCAGTTGATCTCCCCCTTTAGGCTTTAATTGAACTTTCTTGTTATTTTAGAAGGTATGAAGCTCTTGTGTCCGTTGAGTTTATGTCCTGTTTGTGCAATTCGAAACCAAAGTCTCCATGTAGCTTTTTCAATTTGTCTGCTCTATTAGCCATCACAATGTGCCTTATTGAATATCTTTTGAGTCTAAGGTTTGATTGAGCATTTCTGTCTCTGTTTTCAGGTAATTAAAGTACTTCTAGAAACTAGCAGGAAGAATTCTTGGGCAGAATTAGTACATTGCAAGCTCATTTCCATTTTAACAAACATGTTTTATGCTATGCCCGATGAACCTACTGAGGCGGATCCAAGCTCTCGAGCTTTTCTGATGGACCAGGTTGATCTGATTGGAGGAATTGAGTTTATTTTTCTTGAGGTATGCAAATAATCTTTTATGGATTTGGAATCATTAGTAAGATACGCTTCCTGATAGGCAGATAGAGATAGAAATGAACTGGTCCCATCAGCCTTTGTTGTTTAGTTTTGATAGTGGTGTATTTTTGCTATTTTGGTGATACCCAGTATGTGTTCCAAGCTTGGAAGAATATGTGCCAAGTTGTGTTCCCCTTATGTTCCCTTATGTTCAAAGTAGGTCTGGTTTGATGAATTATCATTGTCTGTTTCAATAATTCTTACAGAAAAATAAACACTGCAATAAATGGAAGAGTCCTAAATGATAGCTAGAAGGATATGTGCATACTCAGAAGTTTTCTTCCTACCAAACACCCACAATTGACTAATAATTAGTTGATTGTTTCTTAAATTTGATTTAGGGCGCTGATTTAGTAAACTTCTGAATGTTTCGTTGCGTCAATTCAATGTGTCTTAGTTATTGCACATGATTTACTTCCAGTGTCCTTTTTCTTAAAGGATTAAAGAATGAAGTGTATAATGCTTCAATTTGTGATAATTTTCCATATTTTCTGCCACTTTGTGAGAGTTTATCAACATTTATTTTTCTCTTTTACTGCTAACGCTAATATAAATTCATCAGTTTATTTACCTATAATCTTTCTCAATGCAGTATTCCCTCGCAAACTCAAGGGAAGAAAGGCGTAATCTATATTTAGTGCTCTTTGACTATGCTTTGGACCAAATAAATGATACATGTGGAGCTACGGGAGTCAGCGAATATAACCATGATGAGATACAACCTCTTGCTGTCCTGCTCACTCTTGCCAATGCACCTGAAGCATTCTATATGTCTGTTAAGCTAGGGGTGGAGGGCATTGGGGAGATTTTGAGAAGATCAATTTCTTCTATGCTGGCTAAGTTTCCGAACAGTCAACGATTAAATACGGTAGTGTCTCAATAATGTGTGAAGTGAGTTGGTCTTTTTCTGGCTATGTGTGATGTTCTTATTGGAATTAGTGAAAGATCAGTTTTTTGAGATTTTAAATGGTTTGAGTAGTATCACTTATGTTGATTGATTTGAAAATGGTACCCACATCTATCACTGCCAGTTTAGAAAGTGATTCTATACGGTGATCATTTTTTATGTACTAGATACAACTGGAATATGGGCATCGGGTGTACTAAGTTTACCTCTTACCTCGATCCTGTTGCAATTTTTTTTTTCTAGTCCACTCAGTGTATAATGAGATCAAAACTTGACTGGATTAGGTATCCACCCCATGAGAGCCTCTTTGTAAGAATTGGTGGGCTTTGATCATGCATATTATTTATCCCACTGTTAAGTTGCCTTTCTGTTTGGTCATAATTCTTTGATTAGAGAGGTTTGAACCTAAGGCCCTATCCTCATCCAGATTCCAAATACTCGCGACCTGGGCCAAGTTCCAGGGAATTTCGATTTGCTCCTATATCTTTCAGATGTCATATCCATCTGTCAGACGTGACATCGAAATGTGAGATAGAGAGAGAGGAGCTTCTTACACTAGTATGTTTCACTCTTTTCTGGCTTTGTCGTCTTTATTGCTTTTCTATCTCCTTGTTGGTTTTGTCCTATGTACTTTTTCATTAGTAATTATGGACTTGCTGATATATCATCTCTCCAGCTTCTTTTGAACGCATAATTCAGATTTAGTTTCTATGTTGAAATCTATTCCTAATTGCCATTCTTGCATTTAAAGTTGCTGCTGTCTGAAGTTCATGCTGTTCAATGCAGCTCTTGGAGATTGCGGCAGAGAAAATTGATACAATAATATGTTCATTCACTCATTTAGACAAAGAGTTCTCCCATATGATACAAATAACCAAATCATACAAGTTTTTGGAAAGCATTGAAGACACAGTTCCTAGAAATGGTGTTGGCATGAAAGTGAAGCTCTCATGGGCCAGTTTACATTCCCTTCTTCATTCGGAAAGAATTGCATACCGACGGAATGGTTACATCTGGTTAGGTGATCTGCTTATTGAAGAAATAAGTGAGAAAAACGATGCAAATATCTGGTCTAACATTAAAAAATTGCAGCAGCAAATTGCCCATGGTGGTCTTCATGATTCTTCTGCTGCTTCAGATGTTCCTTTGGCCATTTGGCTTCTGTGTGGACTTTTGAAGTCAAAGCACAACTTCATAAGATGGGGCTTCCTATATGTACTGGAGAGGCTTCTCATGCGATGCAAATTTTTGTTAGATGAGAATGAAATGCAGCACCCAAGTAGCAGTGAGCTTGGGCATGTAGACAAAGATGGTCGTCTCGAGAAAGCTAATGCAGTAATAGACATAATGAGTAGTGCTTTGTCCTTGGTGTTCCAGATAAATGAAACCGACCGCATCAATATCTTGAAGGTAATTGCTCGGAAAACATGCATCGCATCATGGCTGATCCCCAGATTATAGACTCGTATAGAAGCAGGATTGATGTGACCTATCTAAGTTATTTTTATAGCAGGCCTCTTCTACCCTCTCCTCTGGTGCATATATTCATAACAGGAAGTCTCTTGCACACCTTCCACATGCATACCTCTAGTGAAACTATTTTGTGTCGTTTTGGTTTTTATGAGCATCTTGTAGTTTTTGTAATATGATTTTTTTTTCTTGTCAGATGTGTGATATACTATTCTCTCAGTTGTGCCTGAGAGTTCCCCTTGCAACTGATATGCCATATGGAGATCATGTGCACGAGGATGGTACAATGAAAGAAGCTGATAGCAGATCCAGAAATCCTGTAGACCATGAGACAGCTTCCATGGCAGCACTTCTTCTTCGTGGACAGGCGATTGTTCCTATGCAGTTAGTGGCACGTGTCCCTGCTGCATTATTCTATTGGCCACTGATTCAGCTTGCTGGTGCAGCAACAGACAACATAGCCTTAGGTGTTGCTGTAGGGAGCAAAGGAAGAGGAAACCTTCCTGGTGCCACATCAGATATTCGGGCTTCCCTTCTGTTGCTTCTAATTGGTAAATGCACTGCAGATCCTGCTGCCTTTCAAGAAGTCGGTGGGGAAGAATTTTTCAGGTGATTTTTTATTTCTCTGCTTCTTATAAGCATTTCCCTTTTCTTTATGCATTGAAGATTTAGATGTCAATGCACTTTTGGATTTTGGCAGGGAACTTTTAGATGATACAGATTCGAGGGTGGCATATTACTCTTCAGCTTTTCTTCTAAAGGCAAGAGAGCTCCCCACCCAAGCTCTTTTTGTTTGCCATTGAAAACTATACATACGTTTTGCAATTAAATTTCAATTTTTTTCTAACTCATTTGAGTGTGAGATTGCAGCGAATGATGACTGAAAAACCTGAAGACTATCAACACATCCTCCAGAGTCTTGTTGTCAGAGCTCAGCAGGTATGACCTTATCCAGTGAATTTACAGATTGTGTTATTATGAACCCTGAAAGTTTGAAAAGTTATACTTCCTCTACCCAAAATACATCGTCTCCTTTTGGAAAAACTAATATTAATGAACTGAAATTAAATGCTTTCCTTGTACTTATATTGAGACTTCCAATTAGCATTAGTCTTATACTCAAAAGTAAAACAGACGGTTTGCCTCTTACTTAAGAGATGTGAAGAGAAATGGATATTTGGGGTAGATAAAGGCAAAGACAATTTTTTTTTTTGGATCAGTATTAAGGCAAATACAATGTAAACTATTTATGTAGGATGGAGGGCATAATATGGTTTTCTTTTTTCATTAGTTTTGTAGATGTAAAATCAGTGTACTTATAATAAAGGCTCATAACTTGAATTTGTATGTGAAAAGCAAACATAGAAGTTGAGGACAGTGTGTCTACAGCACGATGATATGAGAAAGTAGAAAATGAGATCATATGTTGCCGTGAAATTTGATTATACTGACTATTATTGTCTCCAAATGGGGGAATCTATTATGAACATTGCTGTGTACATTTAGTGATCGGAATGGAGCACAAAGTCTTCTTGTGCACTCAACAGGCTTTCTCTCAAATCCTTGGGATCTATCTTCTTTTGAATTGCCTTTCCATGTTTTGTACTTGTAGTTGTGTATAAGTCTCTATCATCTTTAGGTGTTCAGGGAGAACTTTAGTCTAATTAGGTCTATCAGAAACAATCTGGTGTTGCAGGAGAATTTCAGGTATAGTAATTCTTAGAAGTTACCAGAATCTGTGGTTGCAAAATTATGCCAATTTATCCTACGGATGCATATTTTACACGAGTAATGGATCTTACTTTAGATGGGTAGTTTTAACTGGTAAGATAGCATTTATGAAAACTCATACCTAGAAGATGTGAAATTTTCTTTCTATTCCTGAGTTGCTGCTTTTCATTAGGTCTATTCCCTTTATTGTCATAATCCTTTTCTGCTATTCATTGGATAATCTGAGTTACATGTCATTTACATATCCTTTCTTCTCCTGCTGGTTAGAGCAACAATGAAAAGCTGTTGGAGAATCCATATCTTCAGATGCGTGGCATACTTCAACTGGCGAATGATCTTGGAACTGGGTTATAATCATCTTGGTTTCCTGGAACTTCATTTTTCGCTTGGAGACACTGCTGGGTGATTTCCTGTCGCCATCAATAATTCCCGAGCTTACAGTGCCTGGTATGAGTTGGCGAATGATCTTGGAACTGGGTTATAATCATCTTGGTTTCCTGGAACTTCATTTTTCTTGGCTTGGAGACACTGCTGGGTGATTTCCTGTCGCCATCAATAATTCCCGAGCTTACAGTGCCTGGTATGAGTTCGGTAACTGGGATATGTTTGATTTTGTAAGCGTGCAAAAACCCAATTCCTCTAACTGGCCAAATGTTGAATTCAAGATTGGAGTGTGAGATTCTGATATAAAACGGATAAAGGGCCATACATTATGAGGTGAGCTAGTTGATCCTAGAGAATTCTTTCTGGAGTCTCTTTCATACTCCAAGAACAAGCCATTAAAGCACAGTGATTTTTGTGCAGAGATTACTGGAAAATGGAGAGCCATGTTGGGTTCCATTTTTCATATCCCCATCTGCAATACATTGATGTCAAGAATTGTTCAGAGGCTTCCTGCTTTTTGTAAAATGTATTAAGCTTGATGGTCAGGTGAAGTATAGGAATAGAGGCAAACATTAATGTTAGCCAGAGCAGTTGTCAAGGAGATTTTGGTAGTGCTTGATTCATTGAAGTATCAACTTATCATTCGAGCAATAGATATTGCATCAAGAGCTTGGATGCATCTTCAGGTACTGTCATCTATCCTCAACTGTAAATATCTATGGATCCATTGGACTTCTCGATGACTTCCCTATACTGAGTGGTGGTAAATATGCTCTTGACATCCTCTCTCTGTACTTTTTTGGCTCAACAACTTTACATATATCAGGAACTTGACTCAGTAAAACTGTTGAACAATTTATCTCCCCAGATTAGAAGATTTTGTCAAATCATTACACTGAAAAGCACATTATCATATTGATCATTTGTTCAAGCTTAATCTAGGGTTCTTCTATGAATTAACTTATTTTAAATTATTTGCAGTTTTTATGGTAAGCATTGAGAATGTTGTCATTTGTTTACTCTGAATAGGTTCCGTATTGGTATGGAGCAATTTGGAGGACTACTTGTACAGAATCAGACATCCCCAGAGCCTTCTTTTATTTTTGTCATTCTTGAAGGCGACCTTTACACCATCTTTTTTGTTGGGCATCCTTGAGTAATAAACTCAAGTTTTTTTAGTAGGTTCGTCACCTTCACGGCAATGAGAAAACTGGAAAGACTCCAAAATTTGCCATTTCAGTGGTAGAGTAGATCTCATGGCTATTGGAGCCCATCGGCATCATGGAGTGTCTGTTTTAAGGGGCATCTTCCAAGTGTGCCTGACATTCTCATGGCTATTTCTGTTTTACCTCCCAAGGGATAGAGGTTTTGTAAAATGGCTGCTGAGAAATTTTTTTGTATGAGTTTTGAGGATTCATTGGCTGTTAAAAATTTTGCTATATCATGTGTACATCGTAGGTATTCGTTTACTGAGAACTATTGGTTTTTCTCAGCCGTTAAACTTCCTTCACCGAGTAAATTGTGTTCGACCATGGACATATTCTCTCTCTCTCTCTCTCTCGTTTGATTGTGCTATGTACATTAAAGCTTTTTGAACTCTGGCATTTTGAGGTAAAAAAGGCCGAAGAACTCTGGTATGAGAATATCAGGCCAGAGCCCTAAATTACAGGCTCCAACCGTCGCTGCAAGTTTGGGGTTTTCTGGAAACACGAAGCCTTATCCATTTCGATGGCTCTAGTGATAATCCACGCAATAAAGTCCAAGCCCATGGTCATCGTACCTGTTAAAAGTGGCCATAAACGATGGCAGGGAAATTTCTATCTGACTCCGAGGGAAAATGTAGCGCATATTCTGAATGGGACGGACTGGGAAACTGCATAGCTTAAAGGACCCGCTCCTGCACATTGGACTAAAAACTTGGGCTAGTCTACAAAGTTATGCTAAGAAACCAGGCCGTGGGCCAGCTTGCTCTGACTTCCAGCTCTACATGGTATATATAAACTCACCTATTGCAACACCTTTTCTCCGTAGCAACTACCTACGTTCTGTGAGGCTTTTGCTCGATAGGAAAAATTAATATACTTGCACGAAAAAAATGAGGCAATCAGTCGTTTGTTCCGAGTAACCTTAAGGCATTCGTTTGCTGAATCCAATGTCACGAGATGACTGTTGAGAACCTTCTTTCTCTAGCCATGCGTTGTCTGGCCTGATCAATGTCTGTTTTTTTTTCTTTTTTTTCCCTAACGAGTAAGGTCCCTCTAGCCCGACCCTGTAGATACTAGATCCCCGATGGGTTTCAGTTCTCGAGCACAACGATGGATTAGGCGGCACATCCTGTAAGGAACGCCTATCTAATTGACATTGTAAACCCTGAATGGTGACCGATCAATGAATGTCGTTGACAAGCAGCATATTAAAGAGCCAAATACATGGTGGAGAAAAAAGACATTACTTGTGCTCCTCTCCAATACAAATATGAACAGTGTGTTCCGTAATATCAAAGACTGGCGGAGGGGTCACGCACACAAGTAGCCTGCTATGAAGTCGCATCCACCACAAACTCCAGTAATGTCGCATACAAATATTCCCGGTTTCCAAAACTTCACATCTAAAAAGAAAAATGCGTGGAAGCAAGCTAAAAAAATATATCAACCAGAAATTTACTTCAGTTTATTTGCATAGCTTCGAGACGGTATTTTTCCAAGTCAGCATCAAGATCTTCTGCAGTTAACTTCTCAACACGACCTTTCCCTTGTGCACGGCCCCTTGCCAGTCCACGGCCAAAGCCCCCACCATGAACCCAGTCCCTAAGACCAGCCCTTCCTTCCCCACTGCCAAAGACAACCAAAATCATGTTCTGGTGCACGGGAGGAGATGTATAATAAGATGCAATGTTGAAGACAATAAAATGATGACTTGAGGACCCATAAGCTACTCTGCACAAGGTCATAATTATATAGCTCTGTTTAACGTTCTCTCTTTTCCATCAGTCAATGAGAGATGCCATATTTCACTACATGGAACACAAAACTCCATACCTTCTGAGGATGCCAATTGGTTTCCCTAATATGCTACTTGTACTAGGGGGCACAACAGCTGGAGTAACCAAATTGACTCCAACAAGTTCAATTTTCATTGGCTTCCCATCAAGTTGAACGTTATTGTATCTCTTGACAGCTGCTACAGCATCCAACTGGCGGAAAAAGACAACCTCTGCTGTTCCCTAAACAAAAACAATCCCGCACAGTCACTGGAAAGAAAAAATCTGAACATAAGAACTTATCCAACTTAATGCTCTAAGCTACCTTTGATCTTCCACTCCTATCATAATGGATTGAGTATCTCTTCAATTCACCAACCTCAGAGAATAGGACCTGCAAATATGCAGCATCTTTCACTTAGAGGCCAATATTACATGATCCAGGGGAGGTAAATCTACTTACGTCAACATGATAAAAACATACTAATTGAGCATAAGAGATAAATTAGTTCACACACAAGAAGCTGGTTAAAGGGAAACAATTAAAATTTAATTGAGTAAAAAAGAAACAAAAAATGAATTGTCGTTGAGCAGTATCCTCGTTTAAATCCACAAAATGTAAAAGTTCAGTCATTGCAACCATGAATGTGCAAAACAAATGCAGAAATGAATGGCTGCTAGCGTGTATAAACGAGCACACTTACCCACACAGGCACACCACACACCCTTGAAATTAGCAAAAGTGGGTTCCAACTATTGAAACCAGCAAACAAAAAAAACATACAAACTAAAATTTCTAAAAGCCAGTTGGACACCTACATTATCAAAAAGACCAAAAGAGGAAATATCAATCCAGATTACACAAGTGAGCCTTTTACCACAACATCTGTCCTCTAATGAGTACATTGGCAAACCTTATTCTTCTAAAGCAGGGTCTCGGGTAACAAGAGGCCAGAATTTTCCTACTCCCCTCTTTGACTCCTGGACAACAAAGCTAAACCCTCTCACTCCAGATACGAATAAAACTTCACCACTGGTCACGTTTCACCTCGATGAAACCACCACATAATGCAAATATCCGACCTCATCTACTTCTTTACATGACAGAATATCCACACCCTAAGATTCTACAACTTCAGCAATCCAAGATGAATAGAAATATTCCCCGGAACAACCGGTATAAGTTCCATCTTCTAGTTCAATCAAATAACGAACATCTTCAAGCCTTAAAAAAGAACAAACAAACAAATAAAATAGCACATACACGCTCAACCGAAGAAAAGAGGAATTATAATATCGAGAACAACAAAATAATAAAGCCGCGAAGTGATTCAGATTGGTGAATATATAAGCATTTACGGAATAGAATAAAGAAAATTCCTACCTGAATATCGCCATTAGAAACACCATAATCTAAGTTTGATATGTACAGTTTGGTGCCCTCCTCCGTGTTATGTCCCCCACCCAGCGTCATTTGTTGCTGAAAATTTGGATCAATCATTGGCATTGGCTGCAGTACATTCACAATTTGTTTAAACACTCTCTCTTGCGTTCAATACAGTCTCTATTTACTTAAAAACATGTAACCGAAACCCCAAGAGATGACGATAAGAATAAAAAAGCAAAACAACATACACAACCCTAGCTACTTTTCACGAAACTTCTTCTTCCGTCTCAGAAAATGAAAATAACGCTCCGAGATGAAACTCCGCATTCTTTTCCGTCATTTTCTCGGCAACCAAACATTAAAAACAAAAAAACAAAAGAACAAATAGAGAGAGAGAGTACTGACAGACTACTAACCTGTGGCGGGTAGTACGGCGCCATTCTGGGCACGGTGCGGGTCGCGAATCGACGGTCTGGCCCGGGACCGGAGGCCCGGCCTCTGCCCCTGTAGGTACCACTGTACTCTCCGGATCTCCGACTATTCATGATGACATCGTCGAGAGACATATCCAGCTTCTTCGACATTTTCGGCGAACTGTGATGCTTTTGGGTCTCAGTGTTTTGGACAGAAAATATGGAGAATGACAAACTGTCTCAAAAAGGTTTTGCGATAGGCACTGGGCAGGGGTTTTTACTTTCTGCGGAGGGAATTGGTGGTGTTTGGGGCCACGTAACATTTCCCGTTAACCGTCGCTAGAAATGGGACGCGTCGACTAGCTGTACGGTCTGAACCTCTTTTTTTCTGAAAAACCATAAGGAAAATTATTTGGATGAGTTTATGACCCTAAGAAATTACTTTGTACAATTGTATATTGGCAGAAAAAATACACTAATTAGCATAGCATATACGCTTTTATTCGAGACTGTTAGAAATTATCTTTTTTTTTTGTGATTATTATGTTTGTCAAACATAAACAAATTTTAAATTTCTTTTCTACAAACTTCAATAGGTTAACAAAATTCCATCAAATAATTTATTTTTATCTTTTCACAAAACTTTAATACTTTTTTTAAAAAATTATTATCAAATTATTCTGTTTAATACTTTTTCATAAACTTTAATAAAATCTACATTTTATTTTTTGTAACCGAGTCTTGATAGAAACATAATCTTTTGTAATTTCTTGTATACAATTCAAAGAGAAGTAGACTGGAATTGATCTCATCATATGATTCATATTGTCTAAAACTTTATATATACATCATTAAATGGTGTGGAATCCACTTTCTCGATCTATCTCTCTCTAAATTATGTAGGACAGTCCCATAAAAAATTACTGAAGATTTTTATCCATTTCCATATTTATCCCATAGTGATTAAAATTTCACAAGTCAATCATTGCTAGTTTCCATTCTTCATCTGTTACGCACTGACTAACATTCTCCATTATTATTGCTGTCAGCAATAATGGAACTCCTACGTGGACCGTTTAATTAATGGCGAAGTTGTAAACTTTTTAAAGCCTATCTTTAGAAAGAAAGTTTTAACTAATTTTTCGTTATAACGTTCTTATTTTGAAGGTATGTCTAAAATTTTATCGTACTTAAATTTAATTCGGAATTAGTTACCATTATTTTAAAATAAAATTAATATCTTTGGGATAATAATACAATTCATGTTTATATTATGAAAAAAATCTAACTTTTTGGTATAGTGTTAGGAGATTTTTGTTTTTTAAAAAATTATAAGATTTTGATAGAATTTTGAATATTTACGTAAATTGAAATTTTATAGACTTTTGTATAAAATTTAGTAAAAAGTTTTAAAGATATTTAATTTATTAGAGTTTATAAAAAGATATGGAGTTTGAATTATAGAGAGCCTAAAAAAATATTGAATTTAGGTGAAAAAGTATAGAGAGAGGAGATTTGTTATAATTTTTTTTAAAAAAAGTATTAAAGTTTATGTGAAAAGTTATTGGAGATTGTGTAAAATGTATTAGTGTTTGTGTATGAATTTTTGAGATTTTGAATATTTATTTTATAAATTTATTAAATATATTTATATTCTAAAATAATTTTACAAACGAACAAGTCATACGTTCTTTCATTGAGCGATACTGGTATGTTAATGGGGGTGTTTGTTTGTCAAAATTTTAGAGAATATTTATGAAATTTTGAGAATCTTTACTTTATTAAAATTTATTGGGGTTGTGAAAGTTGAAATATATATGTGTAAAAGTTAAAAATTTTAGAGTGTTTGTTTTGCTGAAAATTTTTATATCCCAAAATATTAGGAAAACAAACTGTACAAATGTCAGCTTAAACATATCAGTAAATTCATATAAGAAATCGAAGAGGATTTAATTTTAATTTTTTTCTTTCCTCCGTTGAAAAAAATTGAAACTGCCTCCTGTGCTCTTTCAGAATTATTCCAGAAGGACGGCAGCCCGTCGAGGACAGAATATTGACGGAACGACCTTCCCTGTAATTCTAAAATCAAGATGAGGACAAGTAAGTCATTTCATTCCCGCGACCAGGCCGCCCCGTTCCCCGATTTCGCTTTCTCCTTTCGGCGTTGGCTTCCTCTTCCCTCAGCGACTCGTCGCGGTTTTGTGCTGTCTTGTAACCGCTTTCTAGAGGAGAGGGTTTAGAGAGAGAGAGTCGTAGAGAGAGAGAAATAGATTGAGAAATGGCAGAGACCGATGACGCCAGGGCGGCGAAAGCCCCGGCGTTAAAGCCGGAAAACATGAACCCTAACGCAGAGCTCGCCAAGAAGCCCCCCTCCAAAGTCAGGGAAGAAGGCGAACTATCTTCCTCTGATGAAGACGACGACGTATTGTCCTCCAAATCCCTTAGCGAGATTTCCTTCTATTTTCTCTCGAGCTCAAGTTCCTTCTCCTCAGCTGTCCTGTGTTGGGTCGCTGAGAAATCTGAGTAAACTAGAAGGAAGCGCGTTTTCAGATTTCCTGAACACGAAATTTTTACTTCAGTTTAGTTTAGGAATGCGTTAGAATGAGCGAAATTCTTTTATTGCAATAGTTTCGTCACAAATGACAAGGAATCTAAGATTTAGAAGTGTTAGTTCGTTTTCTCTTCGTACAAATTTCCGACACCAGCTTAGGTAGATATGATTAATTTTTTTGGCCAGAAATATCTGTTTAGCTAATTAATTAGTTCTTTTGTATATTCTTTCATGGTTTGGATTTCCGTAGTTTCCATATATGTTGTGGCTTTGTTTTGGTATATATCCCTATTCAGCGAACTCTAGTTCTCTCTGTCATTATATAGTTTTTAGGGTCCTCCTAACACTTGTTGTAAATTCGATCCTATTTAGCATGTATTATCCAGACTTGACATTGCGATTCCACGATACTCCATACCATTTAAATGAAGCTTTCCCACACGTTAATTTTTAGATTTTCCTTATAAACATATTGAAGTCGTTGTTCTTTGGAATTTTAAAGGGGTCACATTTCTGGTTGCCCCGCAGGAGAATCCCGTTTGCTCTGCTGTTCAGTTTGCTGGTACTGTCGCGCCACCTGCGGGGCACACTCTCATACCTCCAGTGAACAAAGGCACCCAAGGCAATCCGGCGGGTAAGTCTTACAAGTCAAAACAAGAATAGGGGGCAAACTCAAACTGAGCTTCATTGTTTAAGTTCCCTAAATTTCATTAGAAAGAAAAACCGTATTAACTAGATCTAGATCTATCATCCTGTAGGCCTCAGTCCATATGTGAAGTTTGGGAAAAACCTATTCATTTTGATAAGTTTAGCCTTAGAAAGGAACACGATCAAAACATTCTGTAGCTTCATAAACTGATTAAGTTCAGTTAAATTGTATTCTACAGGCTTCATTTCTTACTGACGCTACACATTGATCAACCCTGCAAGGCCCATAAAGTAGCCAAGTGCATATTTGATCTACTTATTGATGTCAGAGAACCTGATGAACCTTACTGTATTTGATGAACCCTATGTGCCTGGATAATCATACTAAGTATTTGTGAACTGTTGGTTTGCACCCCGAAGTCCTTACTGACTTTAATGTGCAGCTTATCTGTGTCACTACGATTACTTAATGTTCAACTATAGACTAGTTGTTCTATTTGAAATAAGTAGTTGTACCGAATTTTGATCAATATACATGAATGTATTTTGCAAAATGTAGTTCTGGGTTTCTGTCTGATTGATAAGTAAAAATGTATTAAAAGTTCTTCATTTGTATCTTCTACTAGAGAAGCCTATACACTTGCCATCATACTCTTATGTGTTCTCATACACCTGCTACAAGATCAGGAGTATTGTAATACATCTAATCTGCTTTGTAAATTTTTCATACGTATGGGCTCCATATACGTACCTTTACAAACATTGTAGGGATGTGGCTGGATTGAGACTACCACATCTGATCTCTTTCTGAATTTTTATCTTTCGTGATGTTTGCTTTTAGTTTGGAGAGTGGTTATTTCGTCCCTTTTATTTCTTTAACTTATTTGGAATTGAATTTCTATATAAATATTCTGTTTCTAAAATTATCTTCTGTGGGTTTGTTTGTACTACTCAGGGAAGGTAATTTCTGGTAATTATTCTGCAGGTTCCATTGGTATCCAGTGCCAGGCATCCAAACAACCGAACTTGAAGAAGAGCTCTGATAAAAACCGAGTGCCTCTTAAATCTGCTACGCCTGGTTGGCGTCCCCCTTTGGGGCCAAATAGTAACAATCTAGTTATAAGATTCTCAGATGATGACAGTGGTAGTGATTCTGAAGACTACAGACAGGGGAAAGCTGTACAAACTAAAGGCAACACAACTGTGGTGGAAAGTAACCGAAGGCTACCTGCTCCATCACTAGCAAAGTCGAACCAGTTAAGGCAGACAGCCATAAATGTAAACAAAGTAATGCCCAACAAATTTTCTTTAAGTCGAGCATTTTCGTCACCGGTGCCCTCCATGCAGGGTGCCAATTCCAGGGGTGCTGGGCATTCGTCGGTTGATCAAGGATCACGAGGTAGAAATTTTAATATCCCAAACAAAAGTTTACCAAGGGGAGAGCCACGATGTGATAAAAGTGTGGGCTTGAACAATAGTAAGCTCCAGGACTTGCGGCAACAGATTGCACTTCGAGAAAGTGAATTGAGGCTCAAGTCTGCTCAGCAAAATAAGGAATCTGCTTCAGTTTCATGCAGGGTTTATGATGTTATTAACCTAAACAGTGATACAGCTGGAAAACTTGCTGCCACTGCTTCGGATTCAGTACAGTTGGAACCGAAGGAGCCGGACAAGAAACGCCTAAAAGTTAATGGATCTCTTAATACCCCCCCGCTAAATACAGGCAGCCAGCTTGAGGTACCTGTTGCAAAATCTTCTTTACCATCTAAAGGGTCAGCATCGGATAACATTAGTCTGCAAGACTGGAAAAAGGTTGATTATAGCCAGAGAGGACTTTCAGTGGGTAGAGCAGAGTCAAGTATTATTGAATGGAAGAAGCAAGGTGACAGACAAGTCGCTGTTTCATCAGAAATTACACCCCAGCAAAGTAAAGATGGTGTAATTTTTTTTTTGGGGGGGGGGGGGGGGAGGGGGGGGGGGGGGGGGGGAGGGGGGGGGGGGGGGGGGGGTGTAAATTGTCATTGATGTAATTTGTTTTCTTAGACCTTAAATAGTAACCTTTTGGGATGCCCAACTTGTGCTGTGCTTATGCTCTGCAGGTGTTGACACCAATACGGGTTGCAATCAGTCTGACAGGAATAGTAGGCAGGTGAATCCTTCCGTTGCGTTAAACCCAACTACGCCTCTAACAAATATAGCTTCCAATGCTTTGCCCAAGAATTTAGTAAGTTATTTTTTTTATTCCATACAATAAATGCTCCTTCTCATTAAATGCTCCTTCATTGTATGGTTTAAAGCTTTGATTTCTTTGTCCACTCCCCAAATATAATGTATTTGTATTTTTGCGGCACTCCTATTGTTTCATTTTCTTTTGTCAGGTTTGATTGGTATTGCATGAGAATATCATATACTTCATACTGAGCTGCTCGTAACTTTATAGACACTGAAATTTTGGTTCGAAGAATCCTAGATCTTCCCTTAAAGCTATTCCCAGGCCTTCAGGAAACACTGATTAATAAGAAATTTCTCTTGTATATTTGGAAGAGCACGTATGTTGTGACATACATTTGTTAATGAATTCTATCATGTGCTTTTTTTGCCAACAGAGTGAAGTTCTAGAGAAACTCTATGTTGAAGTTCTCCTGATATCACAATGTTTGTGGGTTAGAGGATACATAATTCAGAGGTTTTCAACACTTCTTTTTTCATGTGTTCATACTTTACATATTACAGAGCAGTGTGGAGCTGAGTAATTTAAGTGAAATTGGTGGCCATCAACCGCCTGCTTCTCTTTTAAACAAATCAACAGCTCAAAACAATTTCAGAAGAGGCAGAGACCATCATGAAGTCGTACCCAGTGACAGGACACTTGAGCCCTCGCTCAACAACGTTTGTCAGGTCTGTTTCCATTCTCCGGACGTGCAGGACTATATGTGCGTTGGCCTGCAATGTTGTTCTCTTTCTTGTTGATTGTTGATTGTCTAATTCTTTTTATGTTAGATTTATTAGTATTGGTACGATTTCTTTTGTCATTGTCACTCATTTTATCTTAGGGATCACTGAATGATGCAAGCTTTTGGAATTATTTGGACAATGCAAATATCTCAGAACTTGGCAATGTAAGTATGCAATCCTTAGTTGAAATGGAGGAATCACTGGACAAGGATCTGGAGGAAGCACAAGAGCACAGGCACAGATGCGAAATTGAAGAAAGAAATGCTCTTAAAGCTTATCGTAATGCTCAGAGGGCTGTGGCTAAGGCTAATGCGAGATGTATTGATCTTTATCGCAAAAGGGAACACTATTCCGCCCACTTGCGGTCATATATGATGGAGAATTCTCGTTTATTCTCGTCCTCGATGCAACATGAACATGTCGGAGTGAGATTAGATTACTCAGATAACATGCCTGAAGATATGAATCTAATTCCCATGTCCAACCATCATATGCAGCCTGAATTTGATGGTTTTAATCCTGGGTATGGTTCAAATATCCATTCTGCCAACAATGCTCCCACTCATAGGCAATTGAGTGGAAACAATCTGGGTTCTGAACCTTGCAGTGAACCAGATGCTAGTACATCAGAGCCATTGCCTCATAGGGGAAAGAATGCAGCAGATACAGTTCAGTGTCCAGCCAATGATCCAAATATTTCAGCAGATGAAGATGAAGATACCTTTCCATATGTCCTTGAATGTATTCAACCCAGCAATGAATCGCATATAAAAGACAAGAATCTTGAAGATGGGCAAAACGACATGAATGATGAGTCAAGCAAAAAAAATTTAGTCGATAGCTCCCAGGATACTTTGCTTCTTGAAGCAACACTGAGATCAAAACTCTTTGCAAGGCTGGGGATGAGGACTCTATCGAAGGATATTAGTTCTTGTGATAACACAGAGCATGCAGTAGAACGAGGGGCTGAAAATGATGTTGGAAGGGATAAACAACAGATTGGAAGCAGTCCATACGCGGGGGCAGAGGAACATAGAAAATCTGATGTCGGAGGTACTTTCCTTCTGGGAACATTTATGAGTGGTCTTGGGGTATGCATAGATAATAAATTAACTAACTTTTGTGCATGAATTTTAGTTCTGCCATATGCTCATTTGCTCCATTTCTGGTTTTGTTTTTAAATTCCTCTTTTCCAAGTGGTTGTGCATAACTCCTATTTACGTTTTCTCATGGACTATTTTGTTCTTACTATCAGTACTAGCTGTTAAATATGATTGGATATAAAATTTGTTGTTTGTTTCTCTTCTTATCTGTGGAATGAATGGTTTAGACTGATGTTATGGAGTTTCCTTGGTTGGAGAATAAAAAGCCATGTAAATGGTGGACTCAAGGTTTGGTTTGTGTTGTCTTCTAGTCCACAAAGAGAGTTAGTAGTTCATGTTCGTTTTATTGGAAAAAAAAATGATATTTATTTAGTTTCTCTGATGAACATCTGCCTGGTATATAACTCATTAGAAGTTTCAGGTGCAAACTTGAATTTTAGAAAATATGTATTTCATCATGTGGCCTGTAATTTTGTAAATAGTTGCTACTCATGCCGTTGAAACAACCTATCATTGTCATGCACATGATTTAGTTCTTGGGGACTGCTATTATAGTGTTGTGCGATTTGGTGTAAGGATTCTTGGTTGTTCTATACTTTTTAAGTAGTCTCAATCCATTCACATCAAAGTACGCAAAGCATTTAGAAATTGTGGGTTACACTTGTCAGTTATAAGCTTATACATTTGATATTAATCAGCACAGAGTGAAGTGGTTTATGCTACTTGGAACTTTTGTTCGTTGAAATCTAACTTCTGTTATATACTTCTTGACTTCCTCTTATCTAGGCACTGATAGGCAAGAACGGAGTATCTCTGAGGCTTCTCTTGAGATTCGGATGCAGCATCAAACTGAAAGATTCCCTTTGAACTCTCATTCCACTTCTGACTCCCCGGACTCCAGATTATCTTTTAGACAAGGTCACTGCTTTCCAGCTTCTGTGTCTCCTTCATCTCCTTTGATTTTGAGGAGTGCATTTGGTCATTTGAAGGTTGTATCATCGATCAGTCTGATAGAATTACATGCCAGAGATCAGCGAAGTCATTATAATCTCATTGACACTCAAGGGGGTGCTTGTGTTAACTCTGACAAGATTCAGATAAGCAATGAAATAACAAGCATAAATACTATTGAAGATTTTAGTGGAAGAGAATTTGGCTCTTATACCTGCAATTCTGCAGTTGATCCCTTTTGGCCACTTTGCATGTATGAGCTCCGAGGAAAATGTAATAATGATGAATGTCCTTGGCAACATGTCAAGGACTATTCTAATGGGAATATGTATCAGCAGCAGCATGAGGATTGTGATAGTGCTGGTATGTAAATTCCTTGATATGTATCCCCTGCAGTGTATCCCTTTCTTTCTTCAAAAAGTAGTTTTGCAGATTCTGAAATTGGATAAATGGATTTTTGCAGATTCTGAAATTGGATTAATCTTACGTCATCGAGTGTGTAGTGGTGCAACGGAAGGTCCCAAGTATGCTGATGTTACTACTTCACCAACCTATCTGGTTGGCTTAGATTTGCTAAGAGCTGATCCACGCTATGAATCTGTTCTAGCATGTGGGACCAGTCAATGGTGGGAAAAGGGTTTCAGCATCACCTTAGCAATTTCAAACACACTTCAAAGACCTTTCCATGCAGATGGTCCCTTCTTGCATGGCAGTTTTGGTCGTATAGAGATTCATGGGAATTGGAACAGACACTCGTCATATTTCCAGAATAGACATGGCAGATTGGTTAGTTTAGAGTTGGGAAATATTCTCTTGGTTCTTATGCCTAACCTTACATGCTACTGCTGTTATACATTTGGTGATGCAAATTGGTTTCTCAAAGTGCTCTATCTCAACCTACATTTTGCCTTGTTTGTACTGCTAACACTCTTTCTTTTTCAATAAAAGTATAACTTACTTTCAATCACATATTTGGTGCTGAAGCCTTACAAATTGTCTTGGATCTTCTTTGTCTTGCTGTTTTTTTCTTTCTTTGTTCGCTCTTTCTTAGTCGCATTTACAATTACTGCAAGCCATCATGTTTACTCTTGAATCTATGGAGTCTTTAAGGTTCTTTTTCGCTATTTTATGAGAAACTGCTGTATTTTGGTCTGTTTCAGGTGCAAACTTGAATTTTAGAAAATATGTATTTCATCATGATGCCTGTAACTTAGTTGCTACTCAACTGCCGTTGCTTTTGCTGATAATGAGCAATCATGCACATGATCTTACTATTTCTTGGGGACTGCTATTATAGTGTTGTGCGATTTGTGTGTAAGGATTCTTGGTCATGTTCTGGGACTTTTTCAAGTAGTGCTCAATAATTATACATCAAAGTACGCAAAGCATTTAGAAATTGTGGGTTACACTTGTCAGTTATAAGCTTATACATTTGATATTAATCAGCACAGAGTGAAGTGGTTTATGCTACTTGGAACTTTTGTTCGTTGAAATCTAACTTCTGTTATATACTTCTTGACTTCCTCTTATCTAGGCACTGATAGGCAAGAACGGAGTATCTCTGAGGCTTCTCTTGAGATTCGGATGCAGCATCAAACTGAAAGATTCCCTTTGAACTCTCATTCCACTTCTGACTCCCCGGACTCCAGATTATCTTTTAGACAAGGTCACTGCTTTCCAGCTTCTGTGTCTCCTTCATCTCCTTTGATTTTGAGGAGTGCATTTGGTCATTTGAAGGTTGTATCATCGATCAGTCTGATAGAATTACATGCCAGAGATCAGCGAAGTCATTATAATCTCATTGACACTCAAGGGGGTGCTTGTGTTAACTCTGACAAGATTCAGATAAGCAATGAAATAACAAGCATAAATACTATTGAAGATTTTAGTGGAAGAGAATTTGGCTCTTATACCTGCAATTCTGCAGTTGATCCCTTTTGGCCACTTTGCATGTATGAGCTCCGAGGAAAATGTAATAATGATGAATGTCCTTGGCAACATGTCAAGGACTATTCTAATGGGAATATGTATCAGCAGCAGCATGAGGATTGTGATAGTGCTGGTATGTAAATTCCTTGATATGTATCCCCTGCAGTGTATCCCTTTCTTTCTTCAAAAAGTAGTTTTGCAGATTCTGAAATTGGATAAATGGATTTTTGCAGATTCTGAAATTGGATTAATCTTACGTCATCGAGTGTGTAGTGGTGCAACGGAAGGTCCCAAGTATGCTGATGTTACTACTTCACCAACCTATCTGGTTGGCTTAGATTTGCTAAGAGCTGATCCACGCTATGAATCTGTTCTAGCATGTGGGACCAGTCAATGGTGGGAAAAGGGTTTCAGCATCACCTTAGCAATTTCAAACACACTTCAAAGACCTTTCCATGCAGATGGTCCCTTCTTGCATGGCAGTTTTGGTCGTATAGAGATTCATGGGAATTGGAACAGACACTCGTCATATTTCCAGAATAGACATGGCAGATTGGTTAGTTTAGAGTTGGGAAATATTCTCTTGGTTCTTATGCCTAACCTTACATGCTACTGCTGTTATACATTTGGTGATGCAAATTGGTTTCTCAAAGTGCTCTATCTCAACCTACATTTTGCCTTGTTTGTACTGCTAACACTCTTTCTTTTTCAATAAAAGTATAACTTACTTTCAATCACATATTTGGTGCTGAAGCCTTACAAATTGTCTTGGATCTTCTTTGTCTTGCTGTTTTTTTCTTTCTTTGTTCGCTCTTTCTTAGTCGCATTTACAATTACTGCAAGCCATCATGTTTACTCTTGAATCTATGGAGTCTTTAAGGTTCTTTTTCGCTATTTTATGAGAAACTGCTGTATTTTGGTCTGTTGTGTCATTTGGGCTCACTTTTGTTCGTACATGATGTGTACTTAGAATCAACTTGATCAAGCTTTTGCTGATAATGAGCAATCCCTGGAAATGGCTCTTACTATTCTCAATCAGGAGTATAACAAGCTAGGGGGTGTGAAAAAGGTAACCCTGTGTCATACATGGGACTATCATCTTGCAGTGTGTAATTATATTTCAAAACTTTTGGTTCCTGTTAAATATCATCTCATATTTTTAAGCTTTGCAGGCTCTAGAAGTGCTGTCACGAGCTCTTGAGACTGATCCAACTTCTACGCCACTCTGGATCTTTTATCTGCTTATTTACTATAGCAACACAAAATCAGTTGGGAAGGATGACATGTTCTCTCATGCGGTAGGTTATTTTATGTTTTGTACTCTTGTATTGAGTATGCTAAAGACTGGGAGTTTCTGCGTGTGTGGAGACAGCCCTATAGGTGTTGCTATTAACATCGGTAACTCGAAGAGGACTCTTGAGATTTCTGTCTATACATTGTTTTGTTGTTTGTTGGTCCTTATGACATTTATTAAGGGTAGCCATCTGCGCACCTATGGGACTTCCTGATTCTCCATGGCATTGCTTCACACAAATTATCATGATTGACTTCAATATCTTTGTTGACTCTTGTAATCTGTATTCCATATCTAGATCCACAGTTGGATTGATCCAAAGTTTTCTTTTTAGTCATAAGTTCAGAAATTGTTTTTTAAAAAAAAATAAAATGTGATGCTGACATGTAGATAATTGTTACCATCCAGTAAGTGACAGGAAGCAGGGTGAAATTTATTACTGATGATCCAATGCCTGTGGCCCTCATACTCTATAAATTTTGCGCCCATAACCATGAATGTTCTATCATGGAGGTTTTTTTTTTATTATTATTATTTTAAGATCTCCTTGTTTTTTGTTCCTCTTCTTGTTTTGGTTTGAGGCAAGGAGGAGATGGCTAGAGTTGGTTATTTTCTTAAGAGTATTTCTTACCTATGTTACAGCAATATTCTTTTGGTTGGCCTGATAAGTGGTTTACTTAAGCTTGCAATTCATATTTTCTGTCTCCAGATATGTCTATGGTGATTGTTAAAACTGATGCCTTCTGAGTTGTATGTATCTGTCGTCTGTGCATACACAAAGGGAGGAACTTAAACTCATATGAGCGATAAATGTGTAAAAAGGAATCAGTATCATTCTAAACTCCAATTGGTTCCTTTTTCTGCTTGTATTGGAGCTTCAAGGACTTGCATTCCTTGCTGGTAAAGATTTAAGAACAGAGATTGTGTTTGTGAAAATTTGACTCCGTGGAGAAGTGAAAAATGGGGTTTTATTTGAAAAATAGTGCAGGGTGCTCTTTGTATAGGAAAACCTTCTTTCCATTGGTTTTCTTTTCTTGTGTTCTCTTGTGGTTACTTGTTATTCCTTTTCGTGTTTTTTTTTTTTTCGCCTGCTTTGTGTTGCAATTCACTGGTTTTAGTTATGTTAGCATTTTTTTTCTGCTTTTCCATTGGCAATGTTAAACTTCGACGTGGGAACACTTTTCCTCTTGCTTTTCAGGTCAAGCATAATGAAGGATCTTATGAACTGTGGCTTATGTACATCAACAGTCGGACTCAGCTTAATGACCGGTTGGTTTCATATGATGCTGCCCTTAAAGCGCTTTGCAACCATGCCCCTACTTCTGATAAGGATAGAATGCGTGCTAGTGCATGCATCTTAGACCTGTTTTTACAGATGATGGATTGTTTGTGCATGTCTGGAAATGTTGAGAAGGCTATCCAGAGAAGCTATGGACTCTTCCCTGCTACGACAAATTGTGATGAGCCCTATTCTCTATTACTTTCAGAGATTCTCGCATGCCTAACAATTTCTGACAAATGTGTAGTCTGGGTCTGTTGCGTGTACTTAGTTATTCACAGAAAACTGCCTGATGGTGTTGTACAGAGGTTTGAGTGTGAGAAAGAACTTGATGTCGAATGGCCTTCCATTAACCTGATAGGTGATGAGAAGCAGAGGGCTGTTGAGCTTGTGGAAGCAGCATTCGATTCTGTTGATTCACACATCTATACTGAATCCTGTAAAGGTGAAATTAATCAGAGATCAGTGCAGCTTTTTGCTGTCAACCGTATTAATTGCATGATGGCACTTGACAGCGTAGAACGTGTGAGGAATTTGTTGGATAAATACATTAAATGGTATCCATCCTGCTTAGAACTTGTTCTAATATCAACGCGGATGCAGATGCATGATTCTGGAGATCTGAGTTTTGTAGGCTTTGAGGATGCCCTCAGTAACTGGCCTAAAGAAGTCCCTGGCATTCAATGTATCTGGAATCAATATGTTGAATACGCCCTCCATAGTGCTAGATTGGATCTTGCCAAGGAACTTATGGTCCGTTGGTTTCACTCAATTTGGGGAGTTCAATGTCTTCAAAGTAGATTATTGGAGTCCATGGACTGTGTTAACTCATGCCGATCACAAGGATTGGCTTCAAAATCAGGTCCAGAAACATTGAATTCCAATCCTAGTCAGATAGATTTAATGTTTGGTTATCTCAATCTTTCTGTTCATAGGTTATTGCAGAATGACCATGTTGAAGCTCAGTTAGCAATCAACAGGGCGATGGAGGCTGCTACTCCAGGACATTTTAAGCATTGCTTGAGAGAGCATGCCATGTTTTTGCTCACTGATGCATCACTAAAGACAGACGATGCTCCTATCACTGGGATGAAGAATGTCTTGATGTGGTATCTGAATAGTGCCCGCACACTCCTCATCCCAGTGCCGTTATCAAGAAAATTCATTGATGACATCAAAAAACCAAGAGTTCAGCAGATAGTTAACAAAGTATTCAGTCCAGTTTCATTTGATTCCCCTCTGATAAACATGGTTCTCGAAGTGTGGTATGGCCCATCTCTTTTACCCCAAAAGTTTGGTCAGTTGAAGAATTTGGTGGATTTTGTTGAAGCCATCTTAGAGATTCTGCCATCCAACTATGCGCTTGCAATTTCTATCTGCAAGCTGTTAAGTAGAAACTATGACACTACCAATGTAGCATCTGCTGGTGTTTGGTTTTGGGCAAGTTCAGTCTTGGTCAGTGCAATCTTTCATGCCGTCCCAATACCCCCTGAATACGTATGGGTAGAAGCTGCAGGTATTTTGAGCAATATTGCAGGTATTGAGGCCATTTCTGAGAGGTTTTATAAGCGAGGTTTTTCAGTATATCCATTCTCTGTCAAGTTGTGGAACTCCTATTATTCCGTATCTAAGACTACGGGAAATACTGGCACTGTTGTGGAAGAAGCAAAAGAAAAGGGAATCAAACTTGATTGAAATCTAGTTTAGATAAGAGTAGTTAGAATGTCAGTTCAGGAAGACAGCACAGCATTCTTTCGTGGAAACACTCGGATCAGTTTTACTTTTGAGTACTGAAGAGAGACACCAGGAGAATAGCTTATAACCTTTTGGATTGAACATCTTTGACAAGTTAGTGAGTTCCAAGTAGTGTTCTAGGTTGTCAATGTCTCGCAAGGAACTCCAGAGGTAAATATAGGATAGAATATACGGAGGCTTCAAAGTTCCACTAAATTGGTGAGATATGGATATGATGGTGAAGCTATAGTTTTAGAAGCGGTGTTGAGAGTTTTAGATTAGTGGTTTTACCCTGTTTCCTCCGCTCTTGCCTCTTTTGTATTCTCTTTTCGTTAGATCGTACTTTCTTACAACATTGATAAACTTGTAATTACCCCAAATCTCTATACTCACACACATGAATGAAGATAAGACTATTCTTGAGCTAGCAGTGATTTCTTCTTTATCCCAGTCTTGCGGATGATGTTACTTGCAATCTTTATCCGCTTCCTTCTATCCACAGATTTACAACTTCTAAATCTTTCTATATTTGTGGAAATGAGCTCACAAGCATTAGAAATTTGTCTCCCAGTCTGGATACGAATCTTAAAAATTATATTTAACTAAGCGATCAATCAAATTTCAATGATTGTCCGATTAAATGTAACCTCTAGCTTCTAAAATCAGAAAAACCATAGTTGAGACTAAGGGCATGCTTGTATTTAGAATTTTTTAGAAAAAGTTAATGATGTGAAAATTGAGGTAGATTAGATGATTTGAGGTGAAGAGAAAGATGATTTTGAATTATTTTATTTTTAAAATTTTAGAATTAAAATAAAAGGAGAGAGAAAATTGGTGAGGACCTTTTATTTGAAAATCAAAAAAGTTAAAAACTTTGAAACAAAAATTTCATGTTTGGATCTAACAATCTCAAGTTTGTTTTTACAAAATCTAGCTTTGCAAACATGCCGTTAGTCCTCGTGAATAGATTTTTCAAGAAAAATTAAAAAGCTCTTAACTCCTTGAAGACCACAGTGACGTTTGTTTGTCAAAATTTTAGAGAATATTCTTAAAATTTTGAGAATTTTTTAGAATTTGAGATTTATTGGAGTTGGTGAAAAATTATAGAATGTGTTAGTATAGATGTTAAAAATTTTGAAGTGTATTTATTTTGTTTGAAATTTCTATATTCTGAAATATTAGAGAAACAAACTCCACCAAATAAGCAAATCAAGGAACTAGTTGGTAAGTGAGCACTCCCCACATCGGCAAGGCTCTGTGATTTGTAGAGATTTAAGTGAGCACTCCCCTGTCAAAGGATAAGCCCTTTTGACAGATGTGTGGATTCATCACTAGCTCTCTCCTCTCCATATCTCCTTGTGCCGCTCTGTGGTCTCCCCCTGTGCTTTTCCCTTAATTGTAGAAAAAAAAAAATCAGCGACCTTGGAGTCCCACATCGGCAAGGGCTCTGCGGTTTGTAGAGATTTAAGTGAGCACTTCCCTGTCAAAGGATAGACCCTTTTGACAGATGTGTGAGTTCACCGCTGACTCTCTCCTTTCTGTATCTTCTTGTGCCGCTCTGTGGTCTCCCTTCCCCTGTTCCCTTTTGCCCAAAAAAAAAACGAAAAAAAGAGAACTAGTTGGTAATGCTTAGAGAAAAGGAATAGTAAGTTATACGTCTATGAGTCGCGCCTTGCTGTAAGGTAAATACATTGGGCTTTTAGCTCTCCCAGTCCACTGTCCAGACAACGCATTTTCTTGGAATGGGCGTGACAGACCAACGACCCGAACCCAATACCTATCCGGTAACGTGGAAATTCCCAGGCACCTCCTTCTACTAGGCTAAACCCTCTAAAACCCCCCACTTCAAAAAAATAGGGTACAATTTCTTCCCCTTTCTTACTTCCCGTGATTTGAAATTTCCGGTCTGTGCTTTTCATTCTAGAGAACCCCGAATGAAAAATCTGAAGCTTTATTCGGAGCTCTTTTCGAAGCTCGAACTACAGTCGAAGGATGAAGACGAAGCTGTACTCTTATCGGCCTTCGATATCGAGCGTAGCCGCTTGTTCTTCGCATCTTCAGCCAATCGTATCTACACCACTCACCTTTCCTCATTCCAGGTATGCACTCTGTTTTTTATTTGTTGATTCATTCGTTTCAATTTCCAGATGTAGAATGTACAGACACTAAACTGCAAATTTTATGGTTTTTTTTTTTTTTTATCCCCTCTGTTTTGAAATATGGCGAGTTTTTCTCCCAGAATGGAAGTGGTTGGAGCTTACCTGCGGATGTGGATTCCATTGACTTGGAGCCCAATGACTACATCACTGCCTTGGAGTATTTGATGGAGAAAGAGGCACTGGTAATAGGGACTTACGATGGGCTTTTGTTACTACATAGTGTGGATGGCAATGCAACCGAAGTGGTTGGTAGAGTGGAAGGTGGCGTCAGGTGCATCGCACCCAGTCCTGACGGGGATTTGCTCGCCGTAATAAGTCGGCTTGGGCAGATCCTGGTTATGACTCATGATTGGGATGTGTTGTACGAGATAGCGCTAGAGGGTAGACCTGAAGGTGTTGACGTAAGTAAGGACCTCTTTCTATGACTTTCCGACCATTCCGTTTTGGTTTTTGCTTCTTCCCAGTTTTCAGGCATAGTGTGTGCTGCTACCATTTGTTTCGTGGATTGACTGGAATTTAATTGTATCTTTTTATTTGTGCCGTTGCATTAGACACTACATAGTTCTTCATTATTTAGGATTGAGTTGGTCTTTAATGAAGTGTGACCTCAGCTGAAAGGATTAACATAGAACAGTACAAATAGCATTCACTGCTTATTAATGCTCAACCCGAGTCATTATCTTAATTGGAGGAGTTTCCTGCTGCAATTGAAAATTTGAAATGGCCTGAATTTCTTACTTTGTAGAATGCTTATGGCAGGGAGAGGGTGTATTTTTCTCTGTGTCTTTTCTCTTTCTTTCGGTTTCCTTCTGCAATTGAAAATTTGAAATAGCCTGAATTTCTTACTTTATAGAATGCTTATGGCAGGGGGAGGGTGTATTTTTCTCTCTCTGTCTTTTCTCTTTCTTTCGTGTCTTGGGGGTATAGTTTGATTAATTTGGAGATTTAATCAAGACAGTATGGTTTTCAGGTGAACCCACCTCTTCTTCTAGATACGATAGTCCCATTTCTTGGCGAGGTGACGGGAAGTACTTTGCAACACTGAGTGAGGTTTGTGATTCTACTTCCTTTCTTAAGAGTGTTAAAGTATGGGAAAGAGATTCAGGGGCATTGCATGCCACTTCAGAATTGAAGAGATTTATGGGATCAATAATAGAATGGATGCCAAGTGGAGCGAAAATTGCTGCTGTTTATGACCGGAAAACAGACAATGATTGCCCCTCAATAGTTTTCTTTGAGAGGAATGGTTTACAAAGAAGCTCATTTGTCATTAATGAAGGAATGAATGCAACAATAGAAATTCTGAGGTGGAACTGCACTTCAGATCTTCTTGCAGCTGTTGTTAGATGTGAAAAACACGACGCTTTGAAGATCTGGTCGTTCAGCAATAATCATTGGTACTTAAAGCGTGAGATTAGGTACACAAAGCAGGATGGAGTGAAGTTCATGTGGGACCTGACAAAGCCGATGCAGTTGATATGTTGGACTCTTTGTGGCTATATTACAATGTACAACTTCGTCTGGAATACAGCTGTCATGGAAAACTCAATGGCTTTAGTTATTGATGATTCCAATGTAGTTGTGACTCCCCTTTCTTTGTCCCTTATGCCACCTCCCATGTATTTATTCGATCTGAAATTCCCGTGTGCTGTCCAAGAAATATGTTTGAATTCCAAGAATTGCTTAGCGGCTTTTCTCTCAGATGGTTGTTTGTGTGTCGTAGAGCTTCCTGCACCTGAAACATGGGAAGAACTAGAAGGCAAACAATTTATCGTTGAAGCCTCCGTTTCGGAATCAGCATTTGGATCATTTGTACATCTTACATGGTTGGACTCGCATATACTTCTTGCTGTTTCGCATTATGGGATTAATCGTTACTTGTCCAGGACCTCATCCAATGAAGATGGACTTCTCTGCTTTTATTTGCAGGAAATTGAGCTTGTATGCACTGAGGATCATGTCCCTGGTTTACTGACATGCTCAGGCTGGCATGCAAAAATTACCCGTCAAAGCACTCTAGAAGGGCTGATAATTGGTGTTGCTCCCAACCCCACCAAAAGACATTCAGCTTATATTCAGTTTGATGGTGGAAAAATATTTGAGTATACAACTAGGATAGGAGTTCTGAAACTGGATGATTTGAGTTTCTCATCATCTTGTCCTTGGCTGGGTGTGGTTTCTGTTCATGACGGTGGGTCACTGAAGCCTTTGGTTCTTGGACTCGATGGCACTGGCAGGTTGCATGTTGGTGGGAGGATATTATGCAACAACTGCAGTAGTTTCTCGTTTTACTCTAATTTGGCTGATCAAGTGGTCACACATTTAGTTCTTGGGACTAAACAGGATGTGCTCTATATTGTTGGCATTTGTGACATCATGCATGGAGAATTAGACATGAAATATGAGGACTTCATCCCAACTGGTCACAGGAGAAGAGAAGAAATTAGTATATGGGAAAGAGGTGCCAAAATTGTTGGCGTCCTGCATGGTGATGAAGGTGCTGTCATATTACAGACAACTCGGGGAAACTTGGAATGCATTTACCCTAGAAAATTGGTCCTGGCCTCTATAGTCAATGCATTGGTCCAAGGGCGCTTCAGAGATGCACTATTCATGGTTAGGCGGCATAGAATAGATTTCAATGTCATTGTCGACCATTGTGGGTGGAAAGCTTTTCTCCAATCAGCTGCAGAGTTTGTCAGGCAGGTTAACAATTTGAGCTACATTACTGAATTCGTTTCTGCCATTAAGAATGAGAATATTACAGAGCAACTATATAGAGACTTCATCTCTTTACCTTGCTCACATGGTGCTAATGATATGCAAGCTAGAGATTTGAAAGGTCTTGATGCTAGTAACAAGGTTTCTTCAGTCCTCCTTGCCATAAGGAAGGCTCTTGAGGAGCAACTACCAGAAAGCCCTGCAAGGGAGCTTTGCATCCTGACCACTCTTGCTCATAGCGATCCTCCATTGCTTGAAGAAGCTTTGGAGAGAATAAAAGTTACCCGTGGAATGGAATTATCAAGTTCTAATGACAGGAGAATGTCTTACCCTTCTGCTGAGGAAGCTCTGAAGCATCTCTTGTGGTTATCTGATTCTGAGGCCGTCTTTGAGGCTGCTTTGGGCCTTTATGATTTGAACCTTGCTGCTATCGTGGCATTAAACTCCCAGCGTGATCCAAAAGAATTTCTTCCTTTCCTTCAAGAGTTGCAAAGCATGCCAGTTCTATTAATGCGCTACAATATTGACCTTAGGCTGCGCAGGTTTTCAAATGCTCTCAAACACATTTTTTCTGCAGGAGATACTCACTACGAAGATTGTGTGAACCTCATGAAGAAAAATCCTCAACTTTTTCCTTTGGGGCTTCAACTTATCACCGATCCTGCCAAGAGGAAGCAAGTTCTTGAGGCTTGGGGAGATCATCTTAGTGATGAAAAATGTTTTGAGGATGCTGCTACTACTTATTTGTGCTGCTCAAGTCTGGACAAGGCTTTAAAGTCATATCGTGCTTGTGGTAATTGGAGTGGGGTGCTTACAGTAGCTGGGCTCCTTAAGATGGAAAAAGATATGATAATGCAACTGGCTCATGAGCTTTCTGAAGAACTTCAAGCTCTTGGTAAACCAGGGGAAGCTGCCAAGATTGCTCTGGAGTATTGTGGAGATGTTAACAGGGGAATGAATTTGTTAATTAGTGCAAGAGAGTGGGAGGAGGCTTTGAGGGTTGCATTTATGCATATGAGAGAGGATCTAATCTCAGATGTGACTAATGCATCTTTGGAATGTGCAAGCATGTTGATTGGAGAATATGAGGAAGGTTTGGAAAAAGTGGGTAAGTATGTGGCTCGCTATTTAGCTGTTCGACAGAGAAGATTACTACTTGCTGCAAAAGTCCAGGCAGAGGAACGGTCAATGAGTGATCTGGATGATGATATTGCTTCAGAGGCTAGCAGCAACTTCAGTGGAATGAGTGCTTACACCACAGGGTATGCCATTATACCTTTGTTTATTCAACAGACTTCTTGTCTCTGTGCAGTTTTTTATTGGATGTTGAGTGATGCCCAGCAGGGACATGCTTTTTGCCTTGTTATGTCTGCTATTTAATTTGATAATCATGCTAGTAGCTTATTCTGTTGTTAGTTATCTACATTTTCTGGGTATATCTGCTAAGCATATTGAATCATGTCTCGGCTTTGCCATGACCATGTAATTTTTGCCTTGCTTGTCTACCAGTATCAATGCTCATGATTGGTAACATCAGATGACATGGTTGTTGAATATTTTGGTTGTTGGCTGTGAAGAGATGGGCTAATCCTGGCCATATCATTCCTATCAGTTTTGGCTGTAATCAAGTTTCACTTTCTCGATGCTTGTTAGATAGGTTGATCTCCCTCTGACCTCCCCTGCCTCCTCTCTCTCCTAACCAAAAGAGTGGTTGCCTCATTTCATGAGCAGGACGAGGAAGAGCACCACCTCTTCCATCATCTCAAGTGCAGCTAGCAAGGCCAGAGACATGAGGCGACAGAGGAAGAGAGGAAAAATCCGTCCTGGAAGGTATATTGGTGTTTAATTTTAAGATCTTTTTCCCACTTTTGTGACGGGTTATCTTCAGTCACATCTCATGCATGAAATAATCTTCAACATTTGTAGCCCTGGTGAGGAGTTGGCTCTTTTAGACCACATAAATGGCATGTCTCTAACGGCCGGAGCTCAGCGGGAGCTTAAATCTTTACTGGTTTGCCTTGTAACGCTTGGTGAGGAAGAAACCGCAAGGAAGCTGCAACGCGCAGGAGAGAACTTTCAACTGTCTCAAATGGCAGCTGTCCGACTATCTGAAGATACGATATCCTGTGATAGCATAAGTGAACATGTACATACTTTGGAGCACTACATACAAAAAGCGAGAACGGAAGTCCAAAATTCAGAGGCTTTCTTTTGGCGGTCTAAGATATTCCTTTCTCCGTAATAGGCCATGTTTATTAAGTTTTACCCGATAATCCTCAGTTTAGCCTTGACATGCCTGTGTGCTTTCAAGGAATTGGACATGCCTGCACGTGGTTGCTGTATTTGTCGAAATTGTGCATCTGCCCCTTATATAAAATATCTATAATCCATTTTTTTTCTTCCTCTCAAGAGTCTCCCCCGCACTCAGGAAAAGAAAAGAGTCTCCCAGCACTCCTCGGAGAAAATCACAAGCAGGGTGATCTTTTTTTATGCTGTAAGTCAATTGCATCTATGATAGTTTTTGATCTGTTGAATGAACAGAAGAGTGTCCTCATCTATGGCAATTCGAGTAACCTGCTACCAGCTGAAGAAAACAATTGAAAAGGTCATCGTCAAAGTCTGTTCTTGTTTCTATGATGTACTGGGCTGGCCATACCCACTTGAGGTTTTGCAGCCTTCTTACGAGCCAGCCCTTGGATGCGACCTCTCTTTGCCGTGGCCTTTTTCTGGCTGGAGGGCTTCAACAAGTAAGCCGTTGAAAAAGCGGCAGCGAAAAAAGGAATTCGAAACAACGGCTCATCTCAAAGGAGTTCAGAAGCATTTTGGGAAGTAGGTTTTGGAACGTTGAGGGTTTCGAAACAACGGCTCATACTGCTAGGAGGTTTTCAAGCATTTTGGGAAGCTAGGTTTTGGAACTGGTTGAGGGTTTCACGTGAAATTTATCAATTAGCTATTTTTTGGAAGAGTATGCATGCGAGTTCCATGCCAGTCGAGTGTTGATTTTAGAATACTGTAAACTACTATTTTTAGTGTGGGTTTCAGTTTTTGTCCGAGGGTTCAGTTTTCCTTTTGTATTGTTCCTCCTCCCACATTTTTTTTCTTGGCTTAGATATGATCTGTGGATTGTGGTCTAAGATGTTTTTAATGAAGTGGACTGGCTATCCATAAAATGAAGTGCCTAAAAAAGAAAAAGAAACTGAGGGCCCAACCGGGTTCGAACCGGTGACCTCTTGATCTGCAGTCAAATGCTCTACCACTGAGCTATGGACCCCTGGACATATATGCTTTGGCAAACAATATTTACTATAGTTATTTTATGATACTTATCACCACAATCCTACATCAACCAACCGCGATTCATCTATCAATAGAACGTATGTCCTCCTATAATGCCAGAGCGAACAAGTGTCTTGCTCTTTCTCCGGCACATATCTTAAAATTTCTCTGGGGATCCAGCTATGTTATCTGCTTCACATAAAAATGTGCCAATTTTTCCTTTATGACTGCATTCAAGAACAGAAAAGGAGAAGACAAGGAATTAGCAGGAATTGAAGTCCAAGAAAAAGTCTCATTGGTAATGGTACCTCCCTCTCAGGCACATTCCCTTCTCATCGGTCGAAGAGGCTAATTCCACATCAAAAGCAGGTTCGAATTGCAAATGGCTCTAGTCAGCGACTCGTAAAGCCTGGACTCCTGTTTTTGACCTCAACCCAACTACACCCTGGAGTTTTGTTTAATCCATATTGATTCACCCCTGACCTTGTGCTACCCTTATCGCCCCACCGACCAGATTCGGCAAACATACCGGATAAAACCAAGTGATTCGTCGGATTAGCAGGTTCAAGTTTAACTAGATGTTGCAGCGCAATTTCTCCTAACTTGATATTGCAATGCATTTTACAGGCACCCAATAAGGCTCCCCAAACTCTGGCATCAGGTTCCATAGGCATTCCCTTTATCAAAATCAAAGTTTCATCAAATAAACCCGCACGACTCAGAAGATCCACCATGCAAGCATAGTGTTCCAGCCCTGGTTCAGGACGGTGCTTTTCATGCATGGATTCAAAAATTTTCCTTCCTTCTTCTATTAAACCTGCATGTGTACAAGCAGACAAAACATTGATGAAGGACACAGAATCAACTGGCACATGAGTCTCTTGCATAAGCGAAAAAAGTGCAACGGCATTGTTGCCCTGCCCATGCACCGCATACCCTGCAAGCAGTGCGTTCCACGAAACTGTGTTTTTGTTTCTCATCTCATTAAAGCATTTCTCCGAAGAATCGAGCTGCCCACATTTAGCATACATATCAATAAGGCTATTTCCAACTAGTGTGTTACACAGAAATCCCATCCGGATAATGCAGGCATGACAGGTTGCGCCTTCCCGTAAGGCTGCCAAATATGCCACTGCGGGAAGGACACTCACGAATGTAACTAAATTAGGCCGAGAGTTATCCAATTTCATCAGGCTAAAAGTGGACATAGCTTTCTTCGCATGTCCATTCTGTAGGTATCCTGCAATTATAACATTCCAAGACACTTCATCCTTCACAAAGTCTGTCTTGTTGAACAAGAATTCAGCTGAGGAAAGGCTTCCACATTTTGAATACATGTCAATGAGAGCATTCCTTACAGGACAGACAGATTCAAATCCACTCCTTATCATTTTGCCATGAATGCAGGTGCCTTGGTGTAGGTCATTTAGCGGAAGACAAGCATGAAGCAAACCCACCATGGTCCCTGCGTCTGGATGTATTCCCGATAACTGTAAGTTACGGAACATTTTCATTGCATTGTATGAGTCACCAATCTGCACAAACCCCTTTATTAAAACATTCCATGTCACAACATCTCTACGAGGCAATCTATTGAAAACATTCAGTGCCCAGGCGAGTAATCCCCTTACTGAATACATGGACACTAAGGCTGTTCCTGTTGAAATAACAAAATCAAAGGCAGTCTTTATGGCATAACAGTGCACACTTTTACCTAATCGTACAGACGATAGGTCTGCACAAGCTGAAAGGATACTTGCCAGAGTTCCGTTCTCTGGTTTCACATTGTCATTCATCATATCTCGAAACACAGACAGTGCTTCTTCAGGGTATCCAGATTGGACAAAAGCAGATATAAATGCAGACCAAGCAATTAGATCCCTCCACTGAAGTCTATTAAACAACTGTTTGGCCTTCTCTAATTCTCCGCACTTTGCATACATCGTCATGATAGGAGTAGCAACCAAAACATCTGAATTAATCCCTTCTCGAATAGCACAATGATGGATATCCTTCCCTTTCTCTAAATCTTTCATCTCAGAAGCAGCCAATAGAGCACTTACAGCTGACATCTTATCTATCTTGTGATTCTCTACTTTCATTCTATCAAATAACTTTAAAGCCTCACGGAAAGATCCATTAAACACATAACCTGCCATCAATGTCCTCCATGACACATCATCTCGGTCCCGCATCTGATCAAAAATTTGGCGAGCAGCAATTACATCTCCACTCTTGGAGTACATATCAATCAACCCATTTAAAACAGCAGATTGAAAACTCCTCCTAACCACATATCCATGAACAGACCTACAAGAACCAATATCTGCTAAACTTGAAAGAGCGGGAACCAAGTTCAACAAGCTCACTGAGTCGGGCTTAATACCCCTCAACTGCATCCTCCAAAAATATTCCAACGCCTCACGAGGATCCTCACTTTGTGACAACCCTGCAATCATTGTGTTCCAAGCCACGACGTCTTTGTTAGACAAACAATCAAACACCTCTCTCGCACTTTCCAAATCGCCCAGTTTACAATACATATCGACAAGAGCGGTCGCGATAAACACATTACATCCTAGTCCTCTACGGCCTATTTCACGGTGAATTAAAAGACCCTCTTGCAAGTCTAAGGCGCCTGTACATGCTCTCAAAACAAAAGTAAAAGTATACTTGTCAGGTTCAAGTCCTTTCTCTAACATGCAATGGTACAAGTTGAGAGCTTCTTTCCAATGGTTGGCCCTCGTATAAGCTCGTATCATTGAATTCCATAGGAAAACACATGGGCTAGGAGTAAAATCAAAAGTAGAGCGAGCCCAATCACATTTATTGAAAAAAGAATAGGAATTTATAAGATGGGAAAGCGTGACATGGTCTTCTCTGACACCTGAGACTATCAAACGGCCATGGATTTGAAGCAGTGACTTGAGGTCTTCGCACGAAGAAAGGAGACGAAGGTAGAGGGGGTAATTATAAGAGCTGCTGGAGGGTAATGATGGGATTTCAAAAGCAGTCGTTGCGAGAGCATGAAAGGGTCGACGCAGTGCATGAATCCCTCTCATCTTTCTGCGTATACATGGGGAAGGGCAAGCTCGGCCTCAATATAAGCAACACGCATCTTGTCAGTCTTCCGAGCCTGATTACTATTGATTCAGAGATTTTTTTTATTCGTATGTCTTTCTAACCTTGTAATGCAAATTACAAGCTTTTTAATATTATTAAAAAAATGGTTAGAAAAAAAAAATATCTTGCTTATATGGATCAAAAACGGTGTTTTTTTTTAAATCCCTTTTTTTCTTAAACTTTTTCCTAGGCATTGACCAAGATTTTTTTCGACACCTCTCGAAATAACGTCAGACTTGAGTGAAAATGAAATTTTCCTTCTCTTATTAAATCAGAATAATCAAGTATTGCCAACTTTAGCAAAAGTCCTCGTTACCCAACACGAAATTGGTGCACCCCTCTTTGACTTCCGCTAGATAAGACTTGTCCAAGTCAACTATCGAGTTATTAATTTGAGAAAAAAAAAAAACTTAAATACAAAACAAATCTATCTATCCTCATCGTTCGTCTGAGAAAATCTCAACTCCCATTGGACCTGGTCACGATTTTATACAAGTCACACAACCAACCATAAAGATTGGTGAAGTAGACTTTCGCTTCATGGGAAAATAGCCACGGAATCAATTCAATATTGGGAAGGCAAAAGAATAGCCGCATCTGGAATACAATATAGAGTTCAAGGAAGCAGCAACTGAAATGGATATGTACGCCCATAATCCAGCATATCATTAGTGTGTATACTCACACAAAAAAGTAACGACCCAATAAAACCACAAGATGATAACAATTCACGATGTTTTTTAAATGCAAAAAAGCAAGCCATTCTCAAAGTATTAAGGCAAGTTCTAAGTTCCACAACCTATGAACATCGAATGGGGATAGTTGGAGATATCTCCATGGCATAGCTGGCACTTCACATTCAATTAGACCGGCTTCTAATAACATCGATGCCCATCTCAGTTGGATCAGTGGCTTGCAACTCCACCTGAATACCATCCAACTCTCTCTTGAACCTGTCCTTGGAGCTTGCATATATCATCTTGCTTCTCACCTTTGAAGTATCAGGGGACCTTCATATACGTTCATCAATAAGTTAGTAGAAACGTAAAGGACAATAAAAAACAATATCAGCGAGTGGAACATGAAGAACACGGTAAGGTCTGGCGCTAAATATTACCAAGCAATGAAAACAATCCTGCTCTTAGGGACATTCTCTTCAGTCATGAAATCGTAGTCATACACAGCATATCGGCACTCATCAGCAGGAAGGCTTGCAGAAAAATCCTCATAACTATCCGCTGGTTCACCAAGCTTCTCCACAACAACCTGCTTTTGCTTCTCTTCAATCTTGAAAACAATGAAGCGGTAAGTTCTTTTTGCCTTCAAGTCTAAGAACCTTAGCTTGCAATCGTCGTGCACAGCCATCCCAGATGCTGCGTTTGCCTGCAGTAATGGATGAAAGAATTGAACAGATCAACAACCAAGTATTTGCAGTCCATTTCATGCTAAAAGTCCACCAAAAACCTTACCAATTCTTCCTAGTAGATATCCGTATTCATCCAAACACTTAAACAACTTGCAATGGCAACCACCAGTTAGAAATTCCATGAAGACCAAATAACCATTTTAACAACAAGACAATGTCCTTGTTTCATTTTTCCGCTCCAAATATTCAATGCATTCCCTAAACTGTTTTGCCATCCATCAGCACCCATCACACACACCACCACTGCATTCTCAATTTCACGGTCGATCCCTCATGCAATGCTCTTTTCTTTCTTTCTCTTTTTTTTTTCACATCAGTGGCATATAAGCTCCAAATTATTAAAAATCTCATCAAATTCATCATAAAATTAACCACAATTATGAGCAAAGTGTTGCACATTCATCAATTACCAATGGGGCAAAACACACGAGGAAAATTCTCAAGCGCCACATCGTTCCATGAGCACAAAGAAGGAAACCAACCACAAGAAGCAAACCAAAAACCATCACAGAACACCACAAATAATATTAAGAATACACATTAAATAATATGATACGAATGAAAAGTATTGATTTGAAGGGGCCTGCATATACAAGTACACGCGCATATTTGGTACATACGTATACACAAACACAGACTACATACCAAAGAAAACACTACATCCATACAGAAGATCTTGCATCTGAGAAATCCACATCATCGTCACCGACTAAAAAGCATAAGCAAACAGATCAAATCAGCAGCAAAGTCCAAACGGTTGAGGAAGAAATAGAAAAGACACGATCTGAGTCAATTCCGACCAGTAACCGCCCGAAATCCTAATTAAATTTTGATTCCACTAAAAAGCTCCAGATATTCCACACAAAACCAACGAAAATTTTTACAGATCCAACAAGGAACAAAAACAATATACAGAAATTAAAATTTTAAACCCGTCACTAGAAAGAAGCCCCATAGATACCGATGGATGTAGTTGAAGTACTCACCATCTTTTTCCCGAGAAAATATAGGAGGAGAAAAAGAGGGATTGAGAGAGAAGGATACAATCTAGGGCTCCGAGATAGAAGAGAGAGAAACGGGAAAGGCGGATGGACAGGAAATGGAGAAGGCCTTTTTCAAGTTTGGTGGCTCTTGCTAATATGACGACTGTGGTTACGGTGACGAGTGTTCACCCGCTGAAGTAGTGCCACCTCATGTGCGGAAAGATGGAAAGATTGGGCCATTGGCATTCGCGTCACGTAAAGGCGCTCCGCGTTTGTGGACTAGTACTAGTAGGCTTCGTAAGACCTCATTTGTAGCGTGGGCCCAGCCCGTCGTTGAAAGGTTCGGCCCAACCTTAGTTTTCTTTTCACATAACTACGGGCCCAAATATGAAACCAGCCGGATTTGTTGAATAAAGTCACTTCACAGACACAGTTCCTCCATGGAAGGCCACCAATAAATTAAAGATCATTGAAATATTTTCCTTTCTTTTATCAGTTGCATTTCTCTGTCGGTTGATGATCGCAGTGATTAATCAATTGGGCACCATGCTATTTGTTACGTCATAAATCTGCTGGGTTCATACTCATAAGATAGACTTGGAATAGAAATAGACTTTGAGTAAAAATCTACTTGCTCTCCACTTCAAGTTTATCTAGATTTTCTCTTAGAGTTTCTCTTTGTATCTTTTCTTATAAATAGTGGCTTATGTTATAAGAGAAGGTGTGCGTGAGCATTGAGCAGAGAGAGAGAAAGAGAAAGAACGTAGTGTGACTATTGTATTGGACGGAGAGAATGATTTTCTTAAGCGTTCTTAATAAAATTGCTCTTGGTGAACGTAGGTCGAATTGAGGGCCGAACCATGTAAATTCTTAACGTTCCATTCTTTAATTTTCATGCTGCTTTTCCCAACAAGATCTTTAAAGTCTCTTTTTAAAGAATGAATTAAGGTATATAATTGTTTTTCAGAGAAGAAAAAAATCAGCCAAAAAAAGAAGAAAAAAAAAACACATGATCAGTTTTTGGGCTTTTGGATTAGTGGATTTATGAGCCCAACATGACTCTCAAGCCATTACCAGAGATTTAACCAAGTTATAATGCAATATAAAACTATCTGACCCGAGAAAAATCAAAAAGAAAGAAAGAAAACACTAAGAGAATCCGCGCGAGCTCCCTCCAGCGGAGGTGTTTTTCCTAGCAAACAAAATAGGAATAATATGTTCTTTTCCTTAAACCGCAGGAAATTGGAATGAAAGCTTTTAGCTAGTGTAGGGGAGGGGAAGAAAATAATCAGCTAGGGGCGAAGCTAGCATGCATATATGGATAGAGTTGGACATTTCTAGCCATGTATGATGGGTTTCCTCCAGAGAGCGTGATGATCAGCGGGGCTTTCCATCTTGACTTTTTGAGTAAATGATGCAGGAACCAAGCAAAGCCCTTTGCTCCTAAGGTCAACCTGTACTTCTTCTCCAATTTCCTATTGGAAATTCCATTTTGTCAACAGAAAGAGTGAGACTCGATCTGTAATGAAAACATGAAAAAAATATATTTATATTTAGATTATTATATATCACCGTACGTGTACCTGTTTTCGACCAGCTCTAACACTTCTGTACGAGCTACTCAGCATCTGGCTCAGATTCTGTCATCCATCCCCAAAACCCAGAAAATGAAAAAACAAGAATCTTAAGAACATGTTTGTTAGTTAAAAATAGATTAAAAGCAAAACAAAACGGTACCGAGCAACATGAAGAAAACAAGCTTAAGGGCATTGTGTGTTTTTAACTTTAGTCCTGGTTAGACGTGTAGAGTAATTGTACCTGAATTTGTTCGAGAAGTAGCTTGATATAAAGAGAAGCCTCTTGAAGAACCGATGCCGTGTCAGTCTGCAATAAATTCAAAGCTCCAGTATCATTAATTTTGCTGTGAAAGATACGTATATCTCGGCTTCGGAAATGACTATTTGTCATGTTACCCTTCATCTTAAGTTGCAATTGCTAACCTTGCCGTAGGGAGAGACCAGCTTTTGAAGAACTGTGATCTTGTCGCTAAGCTTTTGAGTTCTCCGCACCGCGCGCACCTGCAGCTGCAACACACACAGAAAGCTTTTCAAACAAATAGCAATACGAACATGCAGCACAAAAGCAGTAGAAGAAAACAGCAGAAACATATATACAAACAGAAGGCTAAACAATGCCGAGGGCTATCTCTATTTGGGTGAGGTTCTTTCATCATCTCATGAAATATCATTCCATATGCAATGATCGCAGCTTACTCCGTGCTCTTGGATATGCGTTAGCATCGTCGACCCTCTGGCTTGATATTGTTGCCGCTGTTCAGATATCGTGGCCCTGTTTCTCTTATTCGTCTCGCACTCGTTCCATGCGGTCATGTTGCCAACCATATCGGCTCCTAATCTGGGCAAGACGTCATTGACCTCAATTGGACGTTTCCTTGCACTTGGCATGGCCTGCAAGTCCAGAAAACCAAATCGATAAACACAGCGTGCGGTCCCTTTTTTTCGATTTTTCTTTTGTAGTTGCGAAGCCTCTTCTTCGGCATTTAGATTTGTTCTAAAGATCTTACGGGGGTCCAAGATCATTTTATCCGAGTAGAAGTTATCCGTCTTGGTCCCCAGTAATGTTCAGATGAACTCAATCCAAAAATATCACTGTTAAGGTCATTAACACTTGGTTAATTTGCTGTGTTTTTCCTCTTATTTAGGAAATAGGCTCACAATTCAACACAATGCAAGAGAGAGAGATTATAGAGATAAAAGGATCTTCGAATTCGTATCGATTCTTTGAAAGTAAAATAATCATATACTTGGTAGTTGGTTCCTAATAGAAATTAAATTAACCATTTTGATTATCATTGTCTAGTGCTATTGCCACAATTCACAACTTAAAATAGTTTTGAACGAAAGAGAGGAATATTTACTACTTCGAGTTGGGGAACGAAAGGTTGCTTGCATAGCAACATCGATTGCTGGGGAGCGTCGGCACAGCTAGAGGTACCAGAGTGATAACCTGCCATTAGAAGGGGTAATTTAGTCTCGTGCATGTGATACAGTGTGCAACTTAATAGGCGTTAAAATGAAAAAATTCAAATCTTCGAGTAGTTTGGCATGCATGGAATAGAAAAAAGGCTACGAATTAGGCCGGACGAGAAAATTTGTTCCGAAGACTTAAGACTAGACATGAACATTCATCGAACCTGGCTGATAGCTATAGGTATTGGCCCGAGAAAGAAGAGCAGAGCGTCCACTTCCCAGCTGCAGGTTGTCATCGTTGAATAGTATGGACTTCGTACAAAAGCCATTGCTGTACAGGTTTCTGTCAAAAAGGCGCCCGAAGGACACTATTACAGTGGACCAAACTGTGTTGACACAAACCAGAGAAGGTTTTCTATTTTTGGTGTGAACTACTTACGTGCAAGTAAAAAAAATTGTCTTCATTAAAAAGTAAAAAAAATTGTCTTCAAATATCACATCAAGATTAGCTTTCTATTTCACACACAGCTATCTATGGAATGCACGGACAAAACAGAGGTCAATCTCAATCACTTTTTTAAGTTTTCGTTTCTTCTTTCCTTCTTTCTTTTCCTCCGCTTTCTATGCATGTACTCTGGATTTAGGATCTTCACCATTAAATGGCTTATGGACTTTATTACCATCATAAATTTGATGAGACTGCACCTGGTGCCTTCTCACTCAGGTTATATGAATAGACATATATGGTCGGGAAGGTTCTAGCTAAAGACCTCAGAGTACTATACTCCAATCCCCGTTTGGAGTTTTTCTGCTTTTTGAGAGTAAGAAGATAGGATGGTTGTCCAATCAAACAGAGAAGGAGCAAAAATTTCGCTCTCCATCTAGGGACTGATGATCTATAGTCTTATTATTGCCATTGGATGAGAATCCCGTAATCCTGTGCGTCCACTGTCATAATTAATTCTCTTAATTTCTGTCAATTTTTCCCAGTTACCTCTAATCTCGATAATGGAGAGAGAGAGAGAGTTCTTACCCTTCGCTATTCATCTGCGTAGAGACGTCCAAATTTGGTCCCTGGGCAGCTTGTTCATAGTTGCTACCTGAAAGAAGAAAAAGAATTGAGTGGAGGCAATTATTGTACGTGTTTTTGAAGAGTCAAATTACTTTGGTTCATTACATGCATGTTTATTTTTTTCGACACTCGTTACATCGTCGAAAGCCCATTAATTCTGAACCCTGCCGGGCACCAAAAAGATCATTACCAAAGCTGTAAAGTTGTGAGGATATCGATTGAAGAAGACCGTTCCTCATTTTCAGACAGATCAGATCAGATTCTCTGGGAAGAAACCTTCAGCTAGCGCCTTCAAGCTTCTATATATATCAATGCTTGCAGATCAGAGGCTTGCACCCAATTCGCTTTATGCAAAGCTTCGAGACCAGCTGCCTAAAATAAACTTCGAAAGATCAAAAAAAGAGTAGTCGTATGGGATTCGCAAAAAGAACCATGCATCGATATTCTACGTACGTAAACCGTAATCTAAAGTTCTTCCTTGGGAGCTATATTCAACGTCTTCAAATAAAACTTTCTAAAGAACTCATAGTATGGCATTTAAGAGTATATATATACTAGTCAAGAAAGAAACAGGCCGGATTCGAAAATTGTGCCTTTTTTGAAACCTATATCACATGTATTCGGGTCGAAGGACTCGGTGTCTATGACAAGGACATGCGAGAGAGAGAGAGAGAGAGAGTCTGAGCATCCGAACTTCCGAAGTACATATGGGAGCGTAGCTTTGAAATTACCCAGCAAAAGAAATGATAGCAAAATGTATTCAAATTATACATGGAGGCACACTTGGAACTTTTAAGCAACGGTGATCAACCATATGCAAAACGTATAACAAGGATCCTTCAATACTTATTCTAAAGAATCTCGTCATCACATATTTTGCAGATTAATTTTCTGAAAAGGCGAACCCAAGAACATCAACATTGCCGAAATCAAAAAGATTTAGAAAGAATATCGGCAATCGGGTTTCGACAAATGGAGAGATGACCAAGATAACAAATTAAAGAGATTCCAGAATATATGACATCATAAGAAAAATACTGTAAGAACAAAATTATAAGCTCGAAAATTCACATGCCACTTAAAGCTGATGAGTTCTTCACCTATGTGCTTCGGTGCAAAGAACAGCTCTCGGGCTTTTCTTCGGGGCAGAAACTTCTTTGTTTGGCAGCCAAGGAAGGAGAGTAAAAGGACCTGGAGAAAAGAATCGTCTAGATGAGGATTCACGTGAAGTGAGGGTGTGGGGCTTTTAGGGTTACTTTGAGTGTAGCAACGGTTCTTTGCTAATTTCGAAGAGAATTCGGTGGTCACAGTCTTATTTATTGCTTGAAAGGAATAGAATCCGTCCAGGTAACTCAGAATAGGAAAGGAGGGGCGGCTCTCGAACTTGGCAAATTCTCTGTTTGATTTCGCTTTTCGCTTAATTTAAAAAAAACCTTAGCAAAAAAAAAAAAGACTTCGTATTCTACGATGCATAGAAGGCAATTCGTATATATATAATTACAGCCTCGGACGTGGATCAGTTTGTTTCTACTCAATGTCACATGTGGAATGTACTTCTGCACCATCACATACTAATTAATGCACATACACCAGACTATATAGTTTCACAAAACCAAACTTTGGAAGGCCAATATATATATAAGAAATCATTAGAAAAACACTACTTGAGATAAAAGAAAAAAAAAATTCTATTGATATTTGGAGAGCCATGGCCCACCTGGTCCCCCTAGCTTCGTCCTAATATTGCAAATCTTTCAGAAAGTTCATAATTAGTAATATGGCTTTTCTTAAACACTACTGACTTCAATGCCAATCCTACCCCACGTCTATTGTTCTGAAATTGACAGATAATTAATTATATCAGTTATATTTGACGCAATTGAAGACCAAGGGGCAACAATTAGCTGGCCACCTAGTTACGTATTAAACTGCGTATAACGTGTAGCATAACTCAATTAATTAATGATCATTTATTAAAAAAAAAACAATTAATTATTGATCATCTAGGTGAAGATAATTAATGGTTACTTGCAGATAATTAGATGAGTTCTCGGTGAGTCCATTGAAGTCATTGCTTTACGAGGGGTGCACCTGTCTTTTCCCAAGGATCAAATTAGCTTAAAAACAATATATGTTATAGAGCCAATTTATGCTTCCACTTTTAAACAAAAAATATATATGTATTTAATTACTAAGTGCAGGTGGAAAACCAAATCCTCTGAGAATAAATTAATAGGTGTAATCAGTATTAATTACTTTTTTTCTATTGGAGGATATTATTAATTACTCGATAAGGACTTTGTTCATTCTTTCGTTTTTTTCTAGATGGGAGTTTGTTCCTTTTTTTTTTTTTTTTTCTCTCTGCTTTAGGCAGGAGTTTGTTCATTCGAAAACGATTGACAACGTTCCAACATCAAAGAGAACCCGCCTTTAATTCTCTATGTCTTGAGCTTGGGCTAAGTTGGAAACTCAAAAGGGGCCCGCGGCCAACTAAGTCGGGCTTGGGCTGGTCATGTATAACTGCTCTTTCTAGCTCCCAGAGCTGGCCCAATTAGTTAGACTACTATCATTGCTCTAGCTGGGCCCAGGAAAGGCCCAATCAATCAAATCCTCTATTTCTAAGGGGTAACATAGTAAATCCACGTCTTTCCAACTGCAATATAGACACGAGGGTTTCCACACTTTTAACTCCTTCTCAAAGCCCCCAAGAAACCCTAAGAGCTCTTCGGTCTTGGAGGCGCCTCTGTGCAACTCTTTGTTTCCAGTGGGGGTATGCCCTAATCGAACAAATATTTTTCCTCATGTTGTTGCATTTGAGTTAGATATTTTCTATAATTTCTGTTCGAGTTTTTCGGTTCGATCTACTCGGCCTGTGATCGTATATACATATACTTTATGGTTTTGTTTCGTAGTTGCTTGTTTCTTCTTACTGGTATTTGGTTAGTTGTTTCTATGAGCTTTTAGGCGTGATATGAGGTTTGTTTTGTTTCTATAATTATGTTCAGAAATCGAAAACAACGTACAATTTTCAATCTAAAAATGGTTTTATGGCCAGTGGATTAGATCGCTACCAATCGGTGGGCTGGGTTGAGTTGTTATTTGTTGTAAAAATAGGAAAACACGATTCCCTCTCTTTTTATTATTTTTCAGCAGAAAGATGGGCTTGTAGGTTATGTGATCGATTTTTCATGGTACAGAGCTTGCTACTGATGTAAAATTTTGGCGCATTTTCCGCAATCCTTTTTTTGTGGATTGCCATTCGGCCTGCCATGGTGCGGTTGTCGAGGAATGTTTTGGAAATCCTTCTTGGTTTCATGTGCATTAGAGAAGTTAGTTTATGTATGACCGTTGATATCTGACGGATGTTTGTGACGAATTTTTGCGCGTCCTTGTTAAGTACGAGGAAGTTGAAATGTGGTTAATCTGTGATACGAATTGTTTGTCTTATTGTCTAACAACAATTTAAGAAGGCAATTCCAGTTTGTGTTTTGCTTGTTTAGCATATTTGGTTGGTTGCTAAAGCTTTGCAATAGTTATTGACGCTCTTGTTCCAATATGTAGCAGCAACAATGGTGCGAATTAGTGTTTTGAATGATGCTCTTAAGAGCATGTACAATGCAGAGAAACGTGGGAAACGCCAGGTCATGATCAGGCCATCCTCAAAAGTGATCATCAAGTTTCTTCTGGTTATGCAGAAGCATGGTATACTAGAGATGAAGTCACTTTGAATTTTGTTTTCACGTGTACACTTCTAGAATTTTTACATTTTGCCTCTTTGTTTTTGCTCTAAAGGTTACATTGGTGAGTTCGAGTATGTTGATGACCACAGGTCGGGCAAAATTGTCGTCGAACTTAATGGAAGGCTAAACAAATGTGGGGTTATTAGTCCTCGTTTTGATGTAGGTGTCAAAGAGATTGAAGGATGGACTGCAAGGTTGCTCCCCTCAAGACAGGTCAGCGCTTCTCAAAAAATGGTTTTCAATAAATTCTTGAGATTTATTGTTACTCTTTGACCTAAAGCAAGATGTATCTTGATCCTCGAGTAAACCCCAACTCGAGTTTGAAAGGGTTATGTCATTTACTTTCATACTCAAGGATCAAGTTATGTCATTTACTTTCTTACTCGATGTTGGAGATATGAGAAGTATCTAGTGATTACAATCTTGCCTAAAGGTGATTTCAAATTTTCTAGTTTTTGTAACTACCATAAAAGAAATTGATTGTCTCTGCTCTCCATAGTGAAGTAAATAATTTATCTTTCCTGCAGGTTGCCTTTTTCTTTAAAATATTATAAACTGTTTACTTTCCTGACCTTTTATTTCTTTGAAATTGCAGTTTGGTTATATTGTGTTGACAACTTCTGCTGGTATCATGGACCATGAAGAGGCTAGGAGAAAGAACGTTGGTGGTAAAGTGCTTGGTTTCTTTTACTAGGCTGAGTTTTTGTCAGTAATGATCGGAAATGTTTGATTTGAGAGGTGTTTTTGGGTGTATTTCGCACTTTTTTATATAGGGCAGTTCTATGGGTCATTCGATTGATGCGTTTCTTTTTCGTGGGTAGCAGTTTGTGTGCCCACATCAATGGAAGACTGTAATGTGCCTTTTTGTGGTCACGCTAATCTTAAAGGGTACTATGTTTTATCAATTTAGTACTTTGTGTTGGATAACCATTCCAGCTAGGTTATGGCAGTAATTTCTGACTCTTCAATCCTTGCAGTAGCGCCATGGCATGTAACTGTGTGGGTGTTTGCATCGGTTTATGGTACCAGTACTGTGGGAGGGCATAAATATTGTTTAGTCATATTTTGGCTTTGGCCGTGCTGAAGTCATAGGTAAATGCTTCCTAGGTACAAGATGCCTTGCTGGCTTCTTTACCTGTTTCTACGAGACATCCACCAAATGGTGTCGTCATCAACTAAATACCGGAAGTACTTTACCACTTTTGTTGTGTTTTGGGGTTCGTTTGAAGGCCAATTTGTCTCGACCATTCTATGTATGCATAGCTCAAGGTTGATATAGGTTTGGTACAGTAGGTGGAGATTATGTCTCCGTGCAGCGTGCTTTGCGAAAAACATACATGTCAGGCACGCTCGCAGTCCAGTTACTGTAGGAGGCTGATCGTAATAGGATTGCCCTGTGTTGGCTTGTTGACGAATGGGGATCGAGGAATTTGAAGTCGGATCTTTCGTAGGGCGAAAGTGCTAAAACAATAAAGCTTGTCAAGTGAGATGTCAACCGATAGAGGCTCTTTTTAATAGCTTGGAGTCGATTGTGTGGAACCAAACCATCCGTCCACTTTTGGCTGGTAAGTTGGGTTCATCTTGTGGTGAATGTTGGAGGAAGCCAATTTCGTACTGACTTTATATCGCATGGAGAAGCACTAGTACATTGAGTTTCTCAATCTCATCTATGTTTTTGGTGCGTCTGAAATGAGGTCACCAAGGATCGTATTGCCTTGTACAATTGTACTCCATTAATGAACGCTTGAATGGATGTGTACGTTGGACAACACGAAAAATCATATACGTCGGAGGCCAAGACGGACGGCTAGGTGGGGAAGGCCGATAAGAAAATATGGTAAATATTACCCTACTTTCTTTTTTCTTTCTTTTTTTGGGTGCTTTTGGGTCTTAAGAAAAGGACCAATGTTGATTTTTTTTTTCTTGGGTATAATCTTCAAGCTACACAAGTCAAGTAAATCTGGCTTTTGTCGCGAAGTAGCTCTAAAAATTCTTTGTACTTTAAGAAATTCAAACATGAAATATCAAAAAGAGCACACTCTTAAATCTCAAATTTTAATCACCCAGGTCAATTCTTGGAGTTGAGTGTTTGATCTTAAAAAGAAAGGGAAAAAGAAAACCTCAATTTTCATGTTGATTGGAGTATGGGCTGGTAAAGCGAAACAACAAGAGTAATGGGTAGCTTATATAGCTTTGATGTTCTTATGATCAATGATCTTTTAATAATGATTTATAAGGTGAAATTGAAGAAAATAAAAGACAATCAGTAAAATTCGAAAATTATAAATAAACTTAAAAACGAATAGATGGGATAGATATCACCGAGTTAATATTAAACTCACAAAAGGATAAGCGTTAAAAAGCAGTTCTTCATCGTGACAGCTTGAGCAATAACGCTTAAGGCCATTATCATCTCAAGTAAGCTACAAGTGACATTGCCAAAGATTGTAGTTGCCCTCAAGGTGCAAGTTCCCTTGAATCCCTTCCCCATCACCATCTAACTTCCAGGAGGACTCTCTTCACTGTCCTCCTCGTCGCCATGGTTGCTGCGGCCACTGCCAGCCTCCGAAGCCATGGAATTCCTCGAAGAATTGGAGTCGGATGTCGAAGTGGAAGGGCACGATGGAAGACGAGTTTATGAGGTCATGGAATGTTTGAGGGAACTTGTGCCCCTTTTGTAGGTGTAGGGAGAGTGGGGGTGGAGGATCTTCTCGGCATATGCTTTTTAGCACAACTATTTTGTATTTGTATTTATACTTTAAATTATTTGCTTTCGCTTCAGTTTCTGCTCACTTTTTGATTACCAACTAAGAGACATGCGTCAATTGTGGAGTCTACGTAATACACATTTTCTCTTTGTCACTTTCTGTGTTCCCCGGCTTCTCGAATAGGCAGTTCCTAGTCCTTGACAAGCCCACATTCATAATTTTTCTAATAACTTTAATGTTTGATGTTTTCCAGCTTAAATGAAGTCCGTATGTTTAATTGTAATTATTTGTATTTTAGTTTTGAAAATTACTCTGATTGTGATCATTTTAGTATATTTCAATCAACCATATGCAAGGAATCTCATTTTAATTGCAATTGCAATTGATACCTCTTTATATTGTTTGGAATAAGAACAACGGGTCCTTGTTGCTTCGTAATTTGTGGGCTTAGACTCTTGACCTTAATCTCTCATACGTTTCCGTGGGAAAATCTATCGATCTATCTATTGATTTGGGAGGCGTCTCAATTGAGAAGAGGTAGAAGTCTTTGCCGCACTCCTGCACACTTATCATTATGTTATTATTTTTGTGACTATATATAACCTTATACCTTATATCATATCTTATTACAAACCCTTCATAAAAATATTAATATTATCACAATAATGATTTCTAATAAAAAACAACAAAAAAATTTCAATGGATGATAATTTAAATTTTAACAAATTTTCTAAAATTTATCATTGGGGGAATTCCTACTCTCTCTCTCTCTCTCTTTTTTTTTTTTTTTTTTTTTTCTAAATGGGGGAATTCCTACTCGTCTAAACTCAAAGGGCGATCACAAGGCTAACAAAGGCCCACATTACTACGTCAAGTGGGCCTTTACCCGACCCAAGGGTTTGTGGGTGTTTACTATTTTTTTGCTGTGCACCCGGGCTCAAAGGTTTGTAAAGTAAACAAGATATGCGACGTGGCAGTGAAATCATTGAGTGCATCCAAGACCATGGACAAGCCCCGGTCCACTCCTCGTCGTGGAACGATACTCCAACCACGTATCGTACTCGGGGAGAGACAGGGTGAGACACCCAAAACTCCTAAACCAAAAAAACTATTGGATTGTCTCCTGAACATGTCGCCGACCACTTGCTGACCTGCGCCCACAGCATTCTCTCTCTCCAACTCCGATCTCTTGCAGTCTGGCTCCTGAATTATATCCTTTTCTTTTGGTTTTTTCTCAGCGAGTGAGTAAGAGGAGAGAGGGATCCGCTTAGTAGTTGTTGAGGGTTGGTAATCAATCGATGGCTGCACCACCAGCGAGGGCTCGTGCCGATTACGATTACCTCATCAAGCTTCTCCTTATTGGCGACAGTGGTTGGTTTTTCCTTCACTTCTTTTGCTGCTTTTTTTTTTGCCCTTTTCTTTGAGAGGTTGAATCGTTTCCCCTCATTGTTTTTTCTTTCGTGAGCTTAAAATTAAAAAAAGGAGGAAGAGAACATGTAAAACAGGAAAAAAAAAAAAAAGCCCGGGAAAAGAAAATTCCCTGAAGGTTTAGATCTTTTTATCTTTTTCAACATTCATTTTTTGGTCATGATTATGAGTGTTTTACTGCATTTGATTTGGTTGGTGAACAAAAATGTGTATGTGATCTAAGATAAAACTTGGTTGGCTTTTTGTTGGTTTCAATGTGATGGCTGTGGTTTGTTCTCAGTATCTCTCTTTTGTTGCAGAGCTGAAGGTTATGTATGATGAGTTGCATACAAGTCTGGTATCATCGTGTTTACCAATAGTTTGTTTATAGAATAGGGAACCCTGTTTAGCCCTCTGTGTTTAAGTATATTTTTCATGGCTGTTGGATATTAGCGAGGCTAAAATCTGGAGGTTGGTTGTTTGTTTATGCAGTCTTCTTCTTTTTCCAAATTCCCGAATCATGGAGAAGTCTTCTCTCTCATTTCCAAATCTTGTGTTGCACATTCTTTTCCGTCTTGACTCAGCAAATGGAGCGTAAATGCTCTAAATGTACCATTCATTTGTGTCTTGCCTTTTGAATTAGCTATGTTGCGGGACATTCTACTATTCTAGGCATTTTTTCTCCTTTGCATTATGCCAAATCCACATAGAATTACTGCTAACTTTTTAAGTTTGAGATGGAATCTCTGGTCTTCATGGAAATTTTCTAAGTCAAACACTTGAATTATTTGCTGAACGAAGAACTTCAAATTCCCTAGAAATGGGCAAAAAAAGAAAAAAAAAATGCTTGGTTATAGTTGAGTTCTGGTTGGTGGTATTTGACATTCTTATCAAATCTCTGCAGGTGTGGGCAAGAGTTGTCTGCTTTTGCGCTTTTCTGATGGTTCCTTCACGACCAGCTTTATTACCACCATTGGGTTTGTATTCTTAGTCACTATGGAGTTTATGTCTCGAAATGTTTTAGCATATTTATGTCATGCTAAAATGGATGTAAAGATGATAATTGGGGTAAATGATGGTAGAGCCTCTTAATTTAGATGACAGGTCAAATATTGGAAATCTTGGGTGACAATTTATTGAGCTTTAGTTTCATCCTATTTATATGCTAGTATAATGGACTGCAAAAAACCAATGGGTATGAAGGCCAAAATCAAATGGCATACAATCACTCATCCTCGCTTATAGTTATTCTAGACATCTTTTCATTGAGGATCTAGACTTGAAATAGACTTTGTGCGATTGCTTGCTGCATACATACATAAACAGCCCTATACATAGATTCAGACATACCTGAAATGGGTATGCGTTACCTGTCTGCATGTACGTACACAAATAAGTGTGCATGGTGGGCACACACAGAAATGTAAGTATATGTGTATGTGCACTTGTTTTCTCGCCAATAGGCTTTAGCTCAAAGGGCATCTCCTCCACCTGTAAGTACCAGGCGAAGCATGTGGTTGAAGGTTCAAAACCCATCATGTGTATGCACATCTTACCGACCAAAAAGAAAAAAGAAACTTTGTGTGTATGTGTTTGATCTTAAAAAGTAAGAAGAAAAAAATACGACCCAATCGAAATGCATACATTTGTCTCATGCACTATGGGGATGGTGAGAAAAGATATATTTTACAAAAGTAAGAAGCTCCCTTATAAATTTCTTTGAACATTTTCTTCTGATCTTGTTATATCTTCTTGACAGCATTGATTTTAAGATAAGAACCATTGAGCTTGATGGTAAACGTATTAAATTGCAAATCTGGGATACAGCTGGTCAGGAGCGGTTTCGTACTATCACTACAGGTCTGTCTTCTGGATTTTCTTTAGTTGCCTCTTTGATTTCAATGGAGATAGGTTGTTCGATTGTTTGTATCCTCCTTTTTTCCAAATGAGGCTTTTGTTGAATAGAAGGCTGCATTTCTGTTTACCATAGTCACGTCTTGACGTTGTGAACCCACTCAGCTGCTGATAATTTTATTTGGAAAAGTACATAAGAAAATGATTTTGTCCAATCCCTGAAACAAAAGTATAGTAGCTCAGATGTATAGAAGACCATTCAGTTGATATCAGACTTTTGATTAAGTCCCACCCTATAGTTGGTTTGCAGATATTTGTGTTGGCTTCTGTATAAAATGGAGGTCCAGTATGTGTTTGGCTGGTTCATTTTGATATCATTTTTACCTCAACTGTGTCTTGCTTTTTCTTTAGGTGGTATAAAAGTTTGTTATAAACGTTTTATGCTCTTTTGCAGCTTACTACAGAGGAGCCATGGGAATTTTGCTGGTGTATGATGTTACTGATGAGTCATCTTTTAACAGTAACTTCTCTTCTTGTCTTGGTCTTGTTGGATTTTGCATAGAAATGGCAATGTTTCATAAAAATTTACGGTATTTGGACTTTGATAGCTTCATCAGCCTTCTTATTGAATTTAATCATATGGCATGGATGTATTATCTAACTTTTTGTTGCATTCGTCGTGTATAATTGGGTTTTATCATATGGCAGTGTGTGATTGTTGTGGACATTTTTCTTTTTCCATTTTTAGCTTCGACATTACAACTGCATCTCTTTCAATTCTTTATGGAACTTTTTTTCTTTTCTTTTCTTTTCTGTTCAGACATTAGAAACTGGATTCGCAACATAGAGCAACATGCATCGGACAATGTTAGCAAGATCCTGGTGGGGAATAAGGCTGACATGGATGAAAGCAAAAGGGTAGGTATTTTGTGAGCAATCAACATGTAGCAAATGCTGCTTTTTTTCACCTGGTGGGCTGGACTCTGAGTTCATTGATTGAGCTTACAACTGCTTGCATAACTGATACAGTGTAGTCAATCCTGTATGCAACCTCCCTAAGAGTAATGAGAGAAGGCTGAGTTCTGCATTGATAAGTGACACCCTGTCACCTTAAAAATCTTGGTTGCTGATGCCTGATTAGGCTCGTATCTGATCCTTTCCTGATTCTCTCTGTCTATCTCTGCATTTGTCTTCATGCCCGTTTGTTCTATATTGGTAACTACTGAGGAAAATTGTGTTTCTTTTCATAGGCTGTTCCTACCTCCAAGGGTCAAGCTCTTGCAGATGAGTATGGTATCAAGTTCTTTGAAACTGTAAGTGGCAACAAGGTGTCAAAGGGTAATCTATCTATGAAATGCCTGTCATGTGTTCTGCTTACAGCAAAAGAATATTGTTCTGCAGAGTGCAAAGACAAATATGAACGTGGAGGAGGTTTTCTTTTCAATTGCAAGGGATATTAAGCAGAGGCTTGCAGAAAATGTTTCCAGGGTTGAGGTATATGTTCTATCTTTTCCTCGTTTAGTCTTTTCTCCAACTCCTTTTTGACTTTCTCGTGATCCATTCTTTATTTGTGTAAAAAACAGTAAATTTGTGCCACTAAATACAGAATCCTAGCTTTTTCTTTTCTTAAAGTTTAATGGACTGTTTTTTCATGGTGCTCTCAGGCTCCAACGCTCAAGATTAACAAACCAGAGGCGACAGACAGTAGTGGTCAAGCTGTGCAGAAGTCAGCCTGCTGTGGCTCGTAAAGGGAAAGCTTGGGGATGTTCTGAAAGTGGCACCAACTTGGGCGTTTTAGCGATTCTGATGACCTTATGTGGGTTGCATGTGTGTGCCACTCTGTTATTTCTACCAAGCACCAACGCTAGACTGAAGTGGAATGGATCTAAAAGTCTTTCTTCCCATCACTATTCTGCATCCCATTTTTGGGCTTCAGATCATTGGCTTATTTTACTTGTTTTTGATGCAGGTAGATATTCAGCATCTAGCCTTTTCTCTTGCTAGAAAATGCTTAGGTGTTTCTATTTTCTCGTTTGCAGTAGAGATTGTCAGTGCAACTCTCTAAATAGTTTATAGTGTAACAGGGTGAAAGCTTTGGTTGTTTCTTATCCACTTTTGAACCGTTCTGTGTGTTTTTCTTTATGTGTTTTTTTCAGTAGTTTCTTGATGAGGCACCAGACAAGTGTTATCCACAATTTTTTGTTCTTAGTTCTTGTAGAGCTGTGCACGTGATTTGTATCCATCCAGTGTACAAACACATGATACTTGAAGTTACCGTGTCCCACATCGAGGTATTCATATAGATTTCAGCTATTAGATGGCTTCACAAAACGCAACGTTTAACTTCAGACACAGAGTCTGTGCTCACAGATAAAAAAGAGAGAGAGCCGCGGGTTGCAAATGTTCAATAATTCTGCATTATTTAATTCTGGGGCCAACTAGTCCGTCACAGTCATCGTTGTAATACTGGCTTTTATCGATTTATGGCCGCAGCTACTGACTTTTTTTTTCTTTCCTTCCAATCGAAGATTTGAGCTTCTCATGAATCATAATTTATGGGTCATATCTCACGTAACACTTTGGAGGAGACAAAAATTAATTACGGTTTGAATTCGTTGGTTGGTCCAAACAAGGAAAAAGCTCCTCAAATCTATAATCGGTCTGAGGTATCCTCCGTTCTCGAGGCTTTAAACAGCAATAGATGGTTCTGGCCACATAACTCTCCATTAAATTTGTAAAAGCTCACGCTTTAATAAAATAAATTGATAAACGTAGGAAAATATATTCTTTTATTATATTTTATGAAATAAATAATATAATTGATAAATTTGCAACAATATTGTGATTGCTAGGTCATTTGATTCGAGGAATATAATGACGCGCAAACACAAAGAAACAACATTATTAAAAAATAACGTGCACATCTTATAATTTTTTTGTATATTTATTGTTGAATTCTCAACGAAAACTAATATAAGGGTTATATTCATTGGATACTAATATAAAACATTAGCTTGTGGTGTCTTATGTCTACCAAATACTACACTTTAAAGTTATAGAAATAACAAATTTATTCACATCTATAGACAAAGTTAGTATTTAAATCTTTCTACAAATATTAATTTGAATTTACTCTCCTAAAATAATAATGTTTTGTTTTCACTTAATTTAGCGATAATTGGGCAGGTCCTAGGTTAAAATTTTCAATTTGTAATAATGAAGGCGTATTATATGCATAGTGGTTGGATTTCTTTTTGTCTATGATCGGACAAAATAATTATCCGACGAGTAAAATGAGTTTGGGCTTGGGCCGGGATGTAGGAACTCTTTGTCCATTTCAAAGTCAAAAGCGCCTGCGTCGCCTACCACTACCAGTAAAGAAGGTTCCAATTTTTTTTTTTTTTTGCCCTCTTGTTTTTAAGCCATAAGAAAGGAAGGTAATGCTGAAAGGTAACATTGGGTTCGAGAATATATGGCAAGAAAGGAATAAAGAGTCACCACGTCGGGCTCAGACCGAGTCTTCACCGTCGCTTCACAGCGGTTAGGGTTCCTTTCTCTCTCTCTCGCTTTCTCACTTTCAGGTACTTAGTTTCCTTCTTCGCGGACAATCTCTGTCTTTCTCTGTAGCTTGCTCTGTCTTTCTCTGTAGCTTGTAGCTTCTGGTTTGTATTTGCCTAAACCTTTACAAATTGTTGTGGCAGTTCAGCTGGAGACAGTCTCTCTTTCGGATTTTTTGCCTGTGTGGAATTTCGATATTGCTGGATATACGACCATTCCTGATTTTGAGTTTAAATATTCTTGTTTTTCTTTTGTTTCGATAATCAAACGGAAGTTGGAATTTGTCGTTTCATATTGATCGGTTACTTTTACATTTACTTCTGCTATTCAATGTGATCTCATTTTCATTTCTGTAAGTAATTTCGATATTCGGCTAGTTTGTTTTAAGGCAATTTTTTTTTTCATTTTTAATTTTTTTATGGCAAAAGTTATTTCTATAGTGCTCATTCCTCCTGCGAGACCATTTCTTGGTAATGGAGATTTGATGGAGTTCATGACTCAGATTTCGCGTCTCTATAGGGTTTTGCGTATGCTTGTTGTATATTCTGGGAGTTGATTATATGGGATATCTCTGTTTCATTTATTAATTTCATTTCCGTCTGACTGTTGTACAGGGTATTTTTATTCAACTTGAGAACATTTAGATGTTCCTCAATCCTTATTGGGCTTAAAGAAACTTAGTTACTGCTGTTTGTGTGGATAGTTCAGATCGATAGCGATGGGTTGGTTTAGAGCTGGTTCCGGTGTGGCAAAGCTTGCCATTAGGAGAACCATATCGCAGAGTGGATCATATGCGATGAGAACACGAGTCCTTCCAGCACACAATCGGTACTTTCACACCACTGTCTTCAGATCTAAGGCACAAGCTGCACCTGTACCTCGTCCTGTGCCCCTCTCTAGGCTGACTGACAGCTTCCTAGATGGGACAAGCAGTGTCTACTTGGAGGAACTCCAAAGGGCTTGGGAAGCTGACCCAAATAGTGTTGATGAGTCGTGGGACAATTTCTTTAGAAATTTCGTGGGTCAGGCTGCCACATCACCTGGAATATCAGGACAAACAATTCAAGAGAGTATGCGGTTGCTACTGCTTGTTAGGGCTTACCAAGTTAATGGCCACATGAAAGCCAAGTTGGATCCTTTGGACTTGGAAGAACGAGAAATCCCAGAAGAATTGGACCCTGCTCTCTATGGTTTCACTGAAGCGGATCTCGATAGAGAATTCTTTTTGGGTGTGTGGAGGATGTCTGGGTTTTTGTCTGAAAACCGACCTGTGCAGACCCTTAGATCCATATTGACCCGACTTGAGCAGGCTTACTGCGGTGGCATTGGGTACGAGTATATGCACATTGCAGACCGAGATAAATGTAATTGGTTAAGAGAAAAGATTGAAACCCCAACAACTATGCAATACAATCGGCAGCGTCGCGAGGTAATTCTTGATAGGCTTATATGGAGTACACAGTTTGAGAATTTTTTGGCTACTAAGTGGACAACAGCAAAGAGGTTTGGGCTTGAGGGTGGGGAGACTCTGATTCCTGGAATGAAGGAGATGTTTGATAGGGCAGCTGATCTCGGAGTTGAGAACATAGTTATTGGAATGCCCCACAGAGGAAGATTGAATGTGTTGGGTAATGTGGTGAGGAAGCCACTGCGTCAGATATTTAGTGAGTTTAGTGGTGGTACTAAGCCTGTGGATGAAGTTGGACTTTATACAGGAACTGGTGATGTCAAGTATCACCTGGGAACTTCTTATGATCGACCAACTAGAGGAGGAAAGAGAATACATTTGTCTTTGGTTGCAAATCCAAGTCATTTGGAAGCTGTAGACCCAGTTGTTGTTGGGAAGACTAGAGCAAAGCAATATTACTCAAATGATGTTGATAGGATCAAGAATATGGGTATTTTGATTCATGGAGATGGTAGCTTTGCTGGACAAGGTGTAGTATATGAAACTCTACATCTTAGTGCTCTTCCAAACTACACCACCGGTGGCACTATACACATAGTGGTGAACAACCAAGTTGCTTTCACAACTGATCCGGGGGCAGGCAGATCTTCACGGTATTGCACTGATGTTGCCAAAGCTTTGAATGCCCCAATTTTCCATGTAAATGGTGATGATGTGGAGGCAGTTGCTCACGTTTGTGAGCTTGCAGCTGAGTGGCGCCAGACTTTCCATTCAGATGTTGTGGTTGATTTAGTGTGCTATCGTCGTTTTGGGCACAATGAGATTGATGAACCATCCTTTACACAGCCCAAAATGTACAAGGTCAGCTCTTTCTCTTCCAATCTCTGAAGCTTGTTTTTCCTTTGTGATGTGAGTTACACCCACACACGGATTTTGCCTTCTCTTTCTCTTGTTTTCCATGATTATCCTCCAAATTGCTCTCACTGCTGTTCTTTAGTTTGGTCAACCAAACTGCTTAGATTTCTTTCTGGATTGGGTGGTAATAGGTTATCCGGAATCATCCATCAGCACTGGAGATCTATCAAAACAGACTTTTAGAATCTGGGCAGGTGACTAAGGATGACATTGATAGGATTCAAGATAAGGTCAATAAAATCCTCAATGAAGAATTCTTGGCTAGCAAAGATTATGTACCCAGAAGAAGGGACTGGCTTGCATCACACTGGTCTGGATTTAAGTCACCTGAACAGCTTTCACGTATCCGAAACACTGGGTAAGTGCATGCTTCTTTATTTTGTTTAGTTTCCTCTTCTCTTTGTTGTATTGACTATCTATATGTGCATGTGTGTTTTGCATCTTGATAGAGGCATATATATAGATATTTATAATCAGATAGCTTTGCTGATATACAGGGTAAAACCAGACATTTTGAAGAATGTTGGCAAGGCAATCACAAACTTTCCAGATAACTTTAAGCCTCACAGAGCAGTGAAGAAGGTCTATGACCAACGTGCTCAAATGATTGAAACAGGTGAAGGCATTGACTGGGCAGTTGCAGAGGCACTTGCTTTTGCTACGTTGCTTGTGGAAGGTAACCATGTGAGACTGAGTGGTCAGGATGTTGAGAGAGGAACATTTAGTCATCGCCATGCTGTTGTTCATGATCAAGAAACAGGGGAGAAGTATTGCCCTCTGGACCATCTTATCATGAACCAAAATGAAGAGATGTTTACTGTTAGCAACAGGTAATCTGTGATAACTTTCTTCTTTTGCAAGTAATTCATGACAACAGGTAGTCTGTGCGAGAAGTATTTCCCAGTTGTTGTGTGATTTTTCTATATGTAGTTGTATGTTGGTAGGGATTATTGTACATAGATATAGTCCATGGGACAGTATCTATTTGTTGTTTCCCTAATTTCCTTACTACAGGACAGCTAACTGCTGATGTCCTTCACCTAGCTTTTTCAATTTGCCTCTTACTTGAGTACTATATGTGTGCAGTTCTCTTTCAGAGTTTGGTGTGCTTGGATTCGAGTTAGGTTACTCTATGGAGAGTCCAAATTCATTGGTACTCTGGGAAGCTCAGTTTGGTGATTTTTCTAATGGGGCCCAAGTTATATTTGATCAGTTTCTGAGCAGTGGGGAGGCTAAGTGGCTTCGTCAAACTGGGCTTGTTGTGCTGCTTCCTCATGGTTATGACGGCCAGGGTCCTGAACATTCTAGTGCACGGTTGGAGCGTTTTCTTCAGGTACTTCCACCAAATAATTTCACGTTGTTATTTATTTGACCGAAATAAGTGCTTTCCTTTTCCTTTACATTGTTTCTTCATCTAAATATGAAGGGAATTTGTGTGTCTCTCTCTCTTTCTTTCCCTCCCCCCCCTTCTGCGTGCTGGGGGGCTTCTTCTCTTTCCATGCCCCTTCCCCCTTATCTACTCTTAATTATTTTTCAGATGAGTGATGACAACCCGTATGTTATCCCTGAGATGGATCCAACTCTCCGCACACAAATTCAGGAATGCAATTGGCAGGTTGTCAATGTCACAACTCCTGCTAATTACTTCCACGTTTTGCGGCGTCAAGTGAGTGCACTCATTGGACTATGGAGTACTTTTCATCTTTGAGTTCTTCGATTTCGGTTTTCATGATTTTCTATTTCATTTCTCAGATACACAGGGAATTCCGTAAGCCTCTCATCTCAATGGCTCCGAAAAACTTGCTTCGTCACAAGGACTGCAAATCCAATTTGTCTGAGTTTGATGATGTCCAAGGCCATCCAGGTTTTGACAAACAGGGAACTAGATTTAAGCGCCTGATAAAGGACCAGAATGACCACTCTGATCTTGAGGAGGGTATTAGGCGTCTGGTTCTTTGCTCCGGAAAGGTTGCACTTCTGGTTGCTGGGTTTTACTTTTTCTATTGATTTTTTAAACTAAATACACAGCTCCTTGTGGTTATGTTACTCTAGATATCTCGTGTATTTCACATTGGGGCAACAACTGAAGATGTTTTTGGTTTGGAGTTTGATAAAATTTCTTTTCCTTTCCATGTCAGATGCTAAACCTTTTGTATTTCGTTTCTTGCAGGTTTATTACGAGCTTGATGATGAGCGGAGAAAGGTGGAAGCTAAGGATGTTGCAATATGTAGGGTGGAACAGCTTTGCCCCTTCCCATATGACCTCGTCCAACGGGAGCTGAAGCGCTATCCAAGTATGCATTTTAAACTTTCACCTATACGTCACTCAAATGGATATAAAACTTGAATCTCAATTGCACCCATGTATCAGTGGCAGGGACTTGTAGATAAATACTGATGTAGATACGTGTACGGGGTCATATGGGTTGGTGCTTGATTAATCCATGATCCATACAAATCTTTTGTGCACTAGTAACTACCAAGGAATATGAATATATTTGTGGAATATTGGTAAATTTTAGAGGGTGGAAACCTAAAGAGGTGCACTGTTGAGCAGGTCACATTTGAGTTTTGTCATCGGAGGAGATTGGATTCTTTTGTTGTTCTTGTGGCAACTGTTGTTGCTTTTACAGTCAATTGAGTTTTTTTTTTTTCTGTTGATGCTATGAGGCTGAGTTATTATTCTCTGATTTTATTAGATGCTGAAATCGTTTGGTGCCAAGAAGAGCCAATGAACATGGGTGCCTATAGTTACATTTTGCCCCGCCTCTTCACTGCCGTGAAATCGGTTGGCAGAGGAACCATTGAGGACATTAAGTATGCTGGCCGTGCTCCATCTGCTGCGTCAGCCACTGGTTTCTTCCAGGTTCACGTGAAGGAACAGACTGAGCTTGTGCAGAAAGCCTTGCAGCGTGAGCCAATAGATTACACTTTTTAAGTCCTTCCCAATCTCATCAAGGAAAAGGACGCATTTGAATGTCGACATCTACTAGCGCCATCTTTTATCAAATCAGTGTTGTGGTTTCAGTATTCCCTTCTGCAGAGGAATGAGGAAATTTCGCACCAGTTGAACTGCTTTTCAAGAGTATACTTGTAGCTACTGCATAGAGGCATAAAGAGAATTTCTTGAAACTGTAATAACGGTATCTTGGAAGCTGTGTTATCTTGGTTACTAGGAGGTTTTGGATCGGCATTATTGCAATATCGGTGATTTATCAGTTTTGTTTTTGCAAATGATTTAGCAAATATACTACAATGGTGAATTTTTCTTTTCCATAAATCAAGGCTGTCAGCAATAGGCAGCAGACATATTTCGTTGAGAATTTGGGGTTGATATTCCACAATAGTTGATGACAAAAACAAAAACACACTAGTAGTTCCAACCAAAGGACACCAGTCACCAGACCTGCCAGAGTTGTCCCAGATCTCACCCCACCAAAACGACGGACGGTGCAGCTCGTATCCCAAGTCCTGACGCCGTGACACTCTCTCTCTGCAACCCCCACAACCTGGTATGGTAGGTTAGACTCACGACCACGTTGGCCATTTGTCCAAGGATTAATGTAGAATCTTATAACACTGTCTTTATAGCCATCTGGGAAAAAGAGGGTGAAAACTTAATGTCGGCTTTATTGTTGTCTCCGGATTGTGGAGACTGCTGACAAGATGCTTTCTCGTACTGGGTGATGACTACGTACGCCAAAAGCATCTCAAAGAATTATTCCGATCTTGATCTTATGCTGGAGTTTTGAGTACGATGACAACGAAATTGAATGAACAAAATGATTATTAATTTGTTGGAATCTCATCATTTTATATTAGTCGGCAAGTGTTAGTCTCCCTAACACCTTTAATCGCATTACATTTGGCGGATCAGAGATTAATGCTGATTGAGAATTAGGTTGAAATCCATGCGGTATGACATGGAGTGGTTTGATTTGGTAGCAGTAAGCACACTTATAACAACGGGCAGTGGAGACATTGGTTTCTTCTTGCCTTATCTCTTTCTTACACACTAATTGAGGTTTTGGACACATCCAGCAAATGCGAACCACATCAACATTCACTTGTTAAGGTACGTATGAGAGGGAGTCCATTTTCAATATAATGCACAAAAATAGTTGAGCTAGACCGTCACTAACATTAAAAGTTAAAAAAAAAAAAAAAAAGGTTCAGAATAAAAAAGTTGAAAGGCCGCATGCCAAATATGACCTGTATCCGTGGCATGTCTTCATCTTTCCGCTTTAAGTTAGAGCCGCAGATCATTTGATTTGACACGCAAACTTTACATTTGACCCCATAATTAATGGAGCTGCAGCCTCCTTGAAACATCTTAATTCGAAGCTCTCGTAAATTTTTTTTTTTCAGAAACACTACTATATTAAATAAAATAAACCGTTAAGAGTACGAAACCTCTCAAGGAGATTCAAAACCTTCATAGACCCAAGGGAACAGAGAAGGATGCCCACAGAATTCGGGAAAACTACCTTCCTTAGAGGAAGTAGCAGCCCATTGGCAAGACAATGTGCAGCACGATTTGCACTTCTTGGGTTCTCAGCGGCAGCTCATCTTTCATTGGATCATGTCTATTTTGAGGGGGATTCTATGATTGTCATGGATGCTGTTAATCGTGACATTTCCGATTGTCCCTGGCGGATTGAACCACTCATCTCTCGTATTCAGAATCGGTTGAAGGATCACCAGTTTTTTTCGTGAACACATGCAAGTCCAAAATTTCGTATTTTGTTGAGGATCAAGCAGTCGCCAGATGCCAGGCACGCCGCCCATATTATGTTCTTAATAAGATATTGTTGTGGATTAATGGACTTCATACCGGACCAATTGGTACTGGTGATCGATAACTATGTGCTAAGAGAATCGGGCCGTTAATATAATTAATCCCATTTAGCATTAATCAAAGACACGCGTATCCAATATTTCTTCCAGATTTATCCCCATTTACAAAGTACACAAAAAAGAATAAAAAAAGTTGGGAGCCATGGGCTTGCATGCCCAGTCATGTCCTTCAGTAACCCTTGAGAATAAATTAGTATATCTTAAAGTAGTCCGTGCATTAATAATCCATTTGGATCAAGGCTTTTCCTTCAAATTTTGTCTTAAATTTGACTACTGGAAAGTGCTCTAGATTTCTGATAAATAGAGTTCAGCTTATAATGAAGTACATATATCATTTATAGTACGAAGTATGGTTAAGGGGAATATCATGACTAATGATAATTATTATTATAAAGTCCAGTTTAATATAGTAAGGTCACAATGTGAGACATGACCCTTATAGAACTTATTTCTTATTATTTCTGTTCTTCCCAATCCACGTAGAATTCAGAGTATCCCAGTTTTTGCATTGTGGCATTATCTAACCATTATCCATAACAGACAAAGTGATGCTGGGTGGGCGGAACATTGGTTTTTTTTTTTTTATCATAGCCATGCAGATGCAAAAGATAGGCTTTTCGCCTAGAAAAAAAAAAGGATAGGTTTTTTCTGAAAAAGCAACAACATATCAAAATCTTTTCAAGCAAACTCACTTTGATTCAATATAATTATGTTCAAGCGAACCCTATACCAATCAACCGTACCCGCAATGGGTGCAAGTTACGTGGCGCACTGACTCTGCCCATCCTAATTAGTCATCACTGATAGTGGTTGATATTTTATGGGGAAAACCAGTGCTGATTTTGATGCTGTGGTGAAATTTACTTTTCTTCGAGGAATGGTATTCCAGTTTACTCGAGTGGAGTCCCCAGACTCTAAAAAGGAAAAATTGTTGAGAGTGCCTTCATTGGTTATGATATGAAGGCAAAATCGAAATAGAACTCTGTATATAAGGTTAACTTTCAACTTCATTTTTCTCAGAATCAGCTCTTTGCATTAGAAAGAAAAAAAGAAGAGAAATTACGTGTAGGATGGCCACGGTGTCTATTGCTCAATTGTATAAGCGAGTGAAGCCATTTTTGGCAGTAACTTTATTGCAATTCGGCTTTGCAGGGATGTCCATAATTGCCAAGTTCGCTCTAAACGAGGGAATCAGCCAACATGTATTGGTTGTCTACAGGCATGCCATTGCCACTGCTGTCATGGCTCCTTTCGCACTTGTCTTGGATAGGTCTCTCTCTGATCTCTCTGTCTCTCTGATCTCTCTCTCGCTCGCTCTCTCTCTCTCTCTCTCTCTCTCTCTCTCTCCTCTACTCTAATTGCTATTGTTTATGTGTTTGCCAATGCTTTGCTGAGTTGTTATATGGTGAATATTGAGATAAAATAAATTCCAGTCACATTGATTTAATATTCATTACAGGAAAGTAAGGCCAAAGTTGACCTTCTCCGTCTTTGCTAAGATTGCGTTGCTCGGCTTATTGGAGTAAGGATCATGACCATCGAGCAACAAACTTTTTGTCTTAACCTGGAAACAGACATTTAATTATTATTTGATATACCTCACTCGAGCTTTCATGCATCTTCTTTTTCAGACCTGTAATAGACCAGAACTTGTTCTATACTGGGATGAAGTATACTACAGCAACTTTTACAACTGCCATGTGCAATGTTGTTCCTGCGTTTGCGTTCGTAATGGCTTGGATTTTTCGGTAACTCTCTTTAGCAATTCCCATACACGCTAAATCTTGCATCACACATCACACATGGTATCTTAAATATGTACGTTGATTCACATTTGGGATTGCTATTGTATAGGCTCGAGAAAGTGAATATTACGAGACGGCGTAGCCAGGCAAAGATACTGGGGACTATAGCAACAGTCGGGGGAGCCATGTTTATGACTCTGGTTAAAGGGCCTCTTTTGAATTTGCCCTGGACAGATGGACATGCCCATCAAGGATCTACGAGTGCAGCAAACAAACAAAATCCCGTCTTGGGTGCTGGCATGATTTTAGTTGGTTGTGTCTGCTGGTCCGGTTTCATGATTCTTCAAGTAAGAGTTCCAATCATCATTGATATTAATCTACATAGGAATTCAAGTTAAAAATGCGCACACCCCCAAACTCTCCCACAAGTACATGTGCGTCCGTGGTGGGATCTCAACATTATTATTACTGTTGCCAGAAAGCACTAATGTTGCTAATTTTGTAGGCAATCACCCTGAAATCATACCCTGCGGAGCTCTCCCTAACAGTTTTGATATGCTTGATGGGCACACTGGAAAGCTCGGTAGTGGCCATTGCAATGGAATGGGGCAACCCCTCGGCCTGGTCAATACACTTAGACATGAAGCTCGTTGCTTGTGTATACAGTGTGAGCAAATCCAAATTGACATCTTACTTTCCCCTTTGTTGAACTCCTGATGCTTGTCAGGCTGTCTTAAACTTACAGTACTGCTCTTACTCCTATGCAGGGCATAGTATGTTCAGGCATCACTTATTATATTCAAGGAGTAGTAATGAAGGAGAGAGGACCTGTTTTCGTGACTGCTTTTAGCCCCCTAAGCATGGTTCTAGTTACAATTTTGGGCTCCTTCATTCTATCCGAGATAATATTCTTAGGAAGGTGCGCATTAATCTTTCTCTGCGAAAAAGTACAAGTAATTATTATGGCAACTCATAATTTGTAGCTTCACTTGGGACTCAATAATTAATATTACACCCTCTTCATGAACAATATATAAAATGTACTCATAATGTATTTGTCACGACCATATTGGACTATATATTAGTTAACTGAACTACTTGCAGGGTTCTTGGAGCAGTTGTCATTGTCGTTGGCCTGTATTTGGTTTTATGGGGCAAGAGCAAGGATCAAGATCCCATAGCGAAGTCAGACAGCACCAGGGTGCTGCCAACAGCCCAACCTATGACAACAATCAGTGACAGCGAAAAGACTACTTCAAAACAGGAATTTGTCGTCATCGATGGATGTAACGTTAACCATATTGATATAAACTCTGCAGAAGAATCCACCTGAAGATGCCTGACATATACCTTATGTATCTAGCTATGCTTTTGTCTTGTCGGAATTTTGTCTTCCATTATGGAAAAAGTGATCCATTCAACGTCATATTCTACGTAATCGTCTTTTGTTTTTACAATTACTTTGGTGAGCTATGTATTCAGTTTGTGATGTTTTTTTTTCTTTTTTTTCTTCTGGGCAAATGATGAAGCTCTTTGTGATTTCAACATACAGAACTACCGTGCTTGAACTGATCCTACATACCCTTTTCGTTTCTCTAATTTAATTTTGAAGTGCTATAGACCTGGCTCTCCAGGCATACAAGAAAATTTGATACACAAAGCACACCGGCCCCTAGACCAGAAAAAAGATTGTTGTTTGATACACAAAGCACATCATGTTTGGTTTGCCAGGGTGAGTTTATTTCTTTCCTTATTTTTGGTACAGCACTTGCCCCTGACGGCCATATCCAACATTTAAGTGCGGCAGAATAAAGCAGCTCAGCTAGCGTGCGTACGTACTCGCACTTTGAAAAGATATTATACTGGGCCTTGCTGTGCCTCTGCTAGAAACAAGAGAGCTTTTTTTTTTTTTTAAGGAAAAAAGAAAAGAAAAGAAAAAGAGAGCTGGTAGTTGGTTTGTAGTAAGTTCCCCTTGAGCGCGACCGCGCTGGCATAAATCAAAGAGAAGTTTATCGCGGCAAAATCCGTGGTCCTAACAGATTTGAGGAAAAACTCTCCCGGGCCATAAGCGACAACATCATGAGACCATACGACGAGACTTCATTTCCAGCGGCGGTTCCTGTCAAATAATCCATAATAGCTCAAGCCTATTGGAATTACTTTCCTGTACTCTGGAAAAGATTTGGTAATGGGATGGTTTGTTCTAAATTATTATAAACACTTACGAGATTTAAAAAAACAAATTCAAGAGTATGAATTTGACAATCTCATTTAAGACAAAGAAAGTTTAATTTGACTTGGTTCAAGTTAAAATGTCTCAACCTCTTTTCTATTTAAAAAAAAAAAAATTTACACTTTGCACCCCTTACGGGGTATTGACATTTTGTACTCCATCTTTCAATTTTGTGACATTGAGCCCATAAACTTTAAAAATTCGTTGATTTGCATCTTATAGCTGAATTAGCCGTTAAATGTGACGGTAAATACTCATGTGTCGTCCACGTGATTCACTTCCGTTTGTTATGCCTATTTTGCCATTTGGAAAAAATACGCTTTGCACCCCAATCATGGGAGTACTAACACTTTGCACCCCCTGTCTTCCAATTTCGTGACATTTTTGTTGATTTGCACCCCACAAGCGAATTAACCGTTAAATGTGATGGCCAAAAATCTGTCACTTGCAAAGCCTCATGGTTCAATAACACGTCGACAATTGAGAGGGATAAAAAAAACACAGAATCTCTCTAAAATTGGAATTGCTTCAAAGTTTAAAAAAAATGTCAAAGATGAAATAACTCCAAATTCTAAATATATAACCGATGAACTACAAACTAGGAAAGAAATAATAAACAAATAATCAGATTTACAATAAAAAAAAACATGCTTCCTAAAATCTTCTGCCTTTTAGCAAAATACCATGACTTAAAGAATTTCATGATTTGCATTAGTGAATCATGTGGGCGACACGTATTTACCGTCATATTTAACTGTCAATTGGCTTGTAAGGTGCAAATCAACAAAAATGTCACGAAATTGGAAGACAGGGCTGCAAAGTGTCAATACCCTCATAATTGGGAGTGCAAAGTGTCAGTACCTTCATAGTTGGAGGTACAAAGTGTATTTTCTTTGAAGGGCAAAATGGACATAACAAGTGGGAGTGAATCACGTGGACGACACGGGGATATTTACTCTGAGACTTAACGACTAATTTGACTATGGGGTGTAAATCAACAAATTTAAAGTTTATGACATGTCATGAAATTGAAAGATAGGGTGCAAAGTGTCAGTATTCCATAATTTAAGGGTGCAAAGTATATTTTTTCCAAAAAAAAAAAGAAGAGAAAAGAGAAAGAAGCAAACAACTCAGAATGCCAGAATACATCTCTTTCGTGGAGGAGACTAATCTACCACATTCCGGAGGTGCATCATTGTAGCCCCTCTATGATCCAATCGTTGTTTTTCTTCTCTTCTAGGCAAAAATCAAGAAAATTTAGTAATGAATTTCGCATTATCACGGTTGGTAATCACGCATGGAAATTCGTCTGGCATTTCCTTTGTTGGTTTTGAGAAAAAATCCGAGCTATGCGCAGATGCATCTCAACTTTGGTAGCGTTAGATATGGAATAAAGATAAGAAAACTGGACTTTCTGTAGTGGACATTAAAACAACGACACCAGCACTTCCAAGAGGGCAGGAAACCAGTAGAATATCGCAAGGACGCCCCCACGAACGAAGAATAAGGGAAGAAATCACCAAACTTCCTTTTATGGGTTTAGTCATGTCTGCTTGGCAATCTACTCACCTTCCCTTGCATCTATAATCGATCAGTACCTCAATCCAATTATCAGACGAAGAGATGGACTGAATTGCACTTTTTAAATATTTGATAGGATGCAAAAAGACCGGATCAAACCAGCTCATCATCAGTTTAAGCGCACAAACCACATAAGATAATGAAGATATTGCCTTTCGCCACTTTGTCAAACACACACCCAGTTTAATTTGGCGAAAACTACCAGCTTAAATGGCTTCTATTAAGCAACTTTTGACCATCCAAGTGTCAATATCTTTCTTGGTGGTGGATTTATTATCCCTGTGGAGGTAGGGAGATAGTACTGCTTCTGCAAGATGCCTATTAATATATAAAACTATGCGAACATTTGGTCATGGGGTCTCTTGCCAATTTCTGAATGAGGATTTGCTTGCAATCTTGAACAAGAAAAAGCAATACGTAGAATCCAAATAATTATTTTGGGCAGTCTAAAATTTGCACGAAATGTACAATCCTTAAATATCTCTGATAAGTACTTTTGAACTTCTTGTCGCCATTATTATAGCAGAAGATTACTTGATCTGCTTGTTTGTACGTAGTTGCTGTGCTGTTAACCTCAAAGGAAGGATGGACGCATTATATTCTCGGAGTGGGTTATCTTCCGTCGTGTTTAGCAAAGATACATATACCTACATTTGATGTAATATTGCTAGTAGCAGCAGGGATTTAATTACTTCGTACGCAATCGACTTAATTCCAAATGGGAAAACGCTGTGGTAAGGATCGTTCTGTACGCACATTCGATAATATTGCAACATGCATGTCACGTTTAGTAAATTAACCCCACGGAAACCTTTGAGTCATTGCCTCGTTTGGTATTCATTGCTGTCAGCAGCATTTATGAGATTCGGAAAAGACTGCCGGCTTAACCCGATTTTTCTACATTGAGGAATGCTTGCTGATCAGAGAAAAACGCTTATAAAATGTTTAATCACGAGGTAAAAAAAGAAGAAAGAAAAACTCTTTACATAAGGCATAAGCTATTGCACCCTCTAGATTGTATATATATGCAGCTTGTAAGCTTTTCAAGTTGACAGACGAAAAAGAAAATGTCGATGGAGTCCATCAGTGGCTTATTTTACCGGGTAAAGCTATTCGTAGTTGTGATTCTCTTGCAGTTTGGCTATGCAGGGATGGCCATTATTGCAAAGTTTGCTTTAAATATGGGGATGAGCCATTACGTACTGGTAGCCTACAGAATGGCCTTTGCCACTTCTATTATTGCTCCCTTCGCCATTTTCATAGAAAGGTTTCTCTCTGTCTATGTGATCTTTTGAATTCTTTTGCATTTTTCCTAGTGCCAATTAGCACATTAGAAATCTTTCGAGTTCACATCTTCCACAGGGATTCGAGGCCAAGGATGACGTTCTCAATCTTTCTTAAGGCATCGTTGCTGAGCTTGTTTGAGTAAAAATCTGGTCCATTGAGTTAGAACTATGACGAGCATTCTTAACTTACTGATAATCTAAGGATCTTTTTATGAGGCTTTGGATTGTGTTTGATGCAGCCCGGTGCTTGACCAGAACCTTTTTTATATTGGGATGATGCACACCAATGCCTCTTTCGCAACTGCCCTCTACAATATCGTTCCGGCCTTGGCATTTGTAATGGCTTGGATTTGTAGGTAAATTTTCCCTCGGAACCCACTTTTGCATGATGTGTTTCGTATATAAAGTCCAAAAAGTGAGAAATGCTGGAGATGGAAATGTGTCTTTCAGTTGAGAGTACTTTTGTAGGCTCGAGCAGGTCAATGTAAGGAGATTGCATTGCCAGGCAAAGATATTGGGAAGCATTGTGGCGGTTGGCGGAGCAATTTTGATGTCTCTACTTAAAGGTCAAGACCTAAATCTGCCATGGACAAAGGGGGCAAACCACCATGATCAATCTGCTAGTGCTGCTGCACCTAAGCAGGATCTCATCAAGGGGTCTCTGCTGATCGTAGCAGGCATTCTGCAAGTTAGCATACAACTCTGCAAAGCACCCTCTAGATTGTATATACTATGCAAAGGTAAGCATATTTTCAAGTTGCGACAGACGCAAGAAAATGTCGATGGAGTCCATCAGTGGCTTATTTTACCGGGTAAAGCTATTCGTAGTTGTGATTCTCTTGCAGTTTGGCTATGCAGGGATGGCCATTATTGCAAAGTTTGCTTTAAATATGGGGATGAGCCATTACGTACTGGTAGCCTACAGAATGGCCTTTGCCACTTCTATTATTGCTCCCTTCGCCATTTTCATAGAAAGGTTTCTCTCTGTCTATGTGATCTTTTGAATTCTTTTGCATTTTTCCTAGTGCCAATTAGCACATTAGAAATCTTTCGAGTTCACATCTTCCACAGGGATTCGAGGCCAAGGATGACGTTCTCAATCTTTCTTAAGGCATCGTTGCTGAGCTTGTTTGAGTAAAAATCTGGTCCATTGAGTTAGAACTATGACGAGCATTCTTAACTTACTGATAATCTAAGGATCTTTTTATGAGGCTTTGGATTGTGTTTGATGCAGCCCGGTGCTTGACCAGAACCTTTTTTATATTGGGATGATGCACACCAATGCCTCTTTCGCAACTGCCCTCTACAATATCGTTCCGGCCTTGGCATTTGTAATGGCTTGGATTTGTAGGTAAATTTTCCCTCGGAACCCACTTTTGCATGATGTGTTTCGTATATAAAGTCCAAAAAGTGAGAAATGCTGGAGATGGAAATGTGTCTTTCAGTTGAGAGTACTTTTGTAGGCTCGAGCAGGTCAATGTAAGGAGATTGCATTGCCAGGCAAAGATATTGGGAAGCATTGTGGCGGTTGGCGGAGCAATTTTGATGTCTCTACTTAAAGGTCAAGACCTAAATCTGCCATGGACAAAGGGGGCAAACCACCATGATCAATCTGCTAGTGCTGCTGCACCTAAGCAGGATCTCATCAAGGGGTCTCTGCTGATCGTAGCATCTTGCTTCTGCTGGTCTTGCTTCATCATTCTGCAAGTTAGTATTCCCAATTCGATACAACTCTGCAAAGTTCACATAATCTACCTACACAAATTAACTTCTGGCAAATATTTCATTTTTCTTGGCGAATTCTCGCAATAACTGCGGTCAGTACTGTTGCTCAATACTCAGTCCAGCATAACGGGTGGTCCTTGTAGGTATTTACACTGAGATCATATCCCGCGAAGCTCTCCCTCACAGCTTTGATTTGTTTTTTGGGAATGATTGAATGCGCCATACTGGCCTTGGCATGTGAAAGTGGGAAGGCTGCAGCGTGGTCCATACACATGGATGCCAAATTACTAGCCAGTGTTTATGGGGTAAGAAGTACCAACTTCAAAGTATTGCTTCCTTTTCGTCGTAAATCTCTTCTGGTTGGAATACATGTTAGCATTTTTTTTTTTTTTGCTTTTTCATATTTTTTTTCAGAAGCATGTCCAATTACCATACCTCAACGGTCCAAAAGTTGTGTTGGGCTATTGGGTTTATACTCATGGATGTTTCTGTACAGGGAATTCTGTCTGGGGCATCTTATTATATCATGGGAGTGGTGGTGCCGGAAAGGGGACCGGTTTTCTTCTCTGCCTTTAGTCCTCTAGCCACGATCATTGTTGCCATTTTGGGGTCACTAATATTTGCAGAAGAAATGTATTTAGGAAGGTTAGCATTGATCACAAGCACTAATAGTTTACAGCTCCAAAATCATATGCCACAACTTTTTCTGGTGTGTAGGATTTGAGGTTCGTTGCTTACTTTCTCAAAGTGGGTAAAAAATCAACAATATGGTTACCATGGCCTTGTAGGATTGTTGGAGCAGTCATCATTGTCATGGGCTTATATCTGGTTCTATGGGGTAAGAGCAGGGATCAACCTGCATCTTTACCAGACAGTGACATCAGAGCACCAAGCGGACAACAAATGGGTACATTTACCAACAGTTTGAGGACCTCTAATCAGATGAACCTCTCCAATTGAACTCAAAATAACTCAACTGAAATAGGATTTGAGTTTTGTATCATGCAACCCCCAACAACCTCAAAGGCTAAAATACTAGGCCGATTAAATCCGGGGAGAATTCAAAGTGTAAAGCATAATCAGCCTCGAATCTTTTGTTGTTGATTTCTTTAACACGCGAACGGCAACTTTTCCCTCCTATTATTACCTTCTGTTCGGAAAATACGACTGAAGTATCCTTTTCCTGTTTTAATTGCTTCTCGTAGCAGTGTTCGTGCCAAAAAAAGCGTGCACAAATTGAAATGAACTCTTTACGTAAAGTTCCAAAAAATGGGCATATAATTGACATTACGCTTCAAATAAGCACTGGGCTAGGAAAGGGCCAAGATTTAGCCAATACGAAGCGCGAAAATTCCGTGGATGCACGTCTCTGTTTCAAGAAAAATGGTGTCCCCCACGGCACCGAGATGAACATTGACATCTGGGTTTATTAGAAAACCTCAAATCCAGGATCCTGAAAAACCAAACCTAGACTTAATATGTGTAACCGTTACTGCTGAATACACCCATCCCTATACTACAGGCCGAAGCCTCAAAGACTAGGCCACAAACATGCGTACTGCTACAAGAGCCTCCACGCAATAAATACCTCATTTTGTCCTCCACTTCTTAATTCTACTCAAGGTCGAATGGTGATGTGAGTCACCTAGAATGCTGCTATAGCTACACTAGTTGACTTCTAGTTAAGGGCCTTAAAAAGGGAAAAACAACAGGAGCAAACTAGATTATTCACAATAAAGCAACCCACAGACCAAAAGTGACACAGTGACACTAAAACCAGGCACAGAAAAGGTCTAACATACCAAAATTTTGAGCACAACCGTAACTAGCTTTACCAGGTCCTATACCCCTCCCCTGCACCATCCCCAAAGATTCAACATGTTGAAACTTAGGAGTTACTTATTGTAGACCAACCAAGACAAAGAATGGTGGACCTTTAATAGACTCAACTTCAATATTGAACAGGCTACAAAAAGAAGCAACTTCTGGAATCTGGGTCCATAACAGAGAAACATAGATTGAGCTAAAACCAGCTTGACTTGGCCATTTGTCAACAATATATGGGCATCAGCGAACTAGAGCTACATTTGACCAGATGGGGGACTGCATTGTTTTCATTCTATAGTAAGAATATGCAGTTACTTATATAAAAAAAAGGTAAGAATATGCCGTCGCCAGTCAGGACTGCTGGCAATCTTCAACAAGCAGAACACCAGAGGTTTGGTTCAAAACATTGTAGGGTCCTATTTCAAAAGCACATATAATCCCACAAATTTTCCCTTTCCTTTATCTGCAGCAAAATTTCTACTGAAGCTCTATATTCCAAATGTTATCTCATTTGTCTTTGTCTAACCTGCCCCCATTGCTTGATGAGGAATTTTTTTGCCACCAGGACTAAAATTGGGGAAGGCACCTCCAGTGCTCCAATCAAACACAATCAAATAGCTAAATCTACATCTAACACCCAAGTGTCCAAAATCTGAAAGTAAATTAAGATCCTGATTTAGAGAAAGTAAAATAAGCCAAAATATTCATTAACATCCATCCGCTCAAACTATTAAATCCCAAACCAAAGTCTATATTCCTATGGGTTGTATGCTGCTATGCACAGATCACATATTCACCAACCTCAAAAACATCAGAAAGCGAGAGTTTCATTCTCAGGACGGCACAATAACTTCATCCTTTCCGTAGATACGCTGAAGTTCACGGGTGGCTGCTTGATATGATGCTGCGAAAAGGGACAGAAGAAAATACCATGATATGAGAGAAGGAGAAGTATTTAGCTTCGCCTAGTTAAGTAGAGACAGTAAGAATATCTTTCATGTTCACACCAAACCAGAAACCAAAGTTGTAAAGGGTGGGTTACCTTTCCAAACTCGAAAATTCTTCTGATTGATGGGAGAACCCGTCACATTTTGAATTGCATCAAACAGCATCTCCTGCGGAGTGTTCTTCAGTTCTTGAACCACTGCATAGATGGTCTTCCCATTCTCAAAGTAAATGTGGTTGTTTGGGTGTTTCGTCTTGCAACCAGCATGGCGTTCAAGCTCATAAGCATTAAGAGACTGCATGATGCAATTTGACATTCCAGATTGGTCATTAAATTCAGATTGAACATTCTTCAGTTGCCTTTCTTTAGAAAACCTAGGTAGTAATATAAGGTGCCTACCTTGGAGAGCTTGCAGTTGTCGCAGGAACACAAGTAACCGGTCCCCTTTATAACTCCTTTGAGATTTTTCTACCACACATAAAATTTAAACAGATGTAATAATAAAACTATGAGGTTCAGAAAGTTTGTTCAGCTTTCAAAATACAGACAAGCAACTTAAAAGTAAAAAATATACCTCCCGTGACCAGGAAACATACTTCACAGGGACCCCGTCGAACATACCAGTTGATAACAAACTTTTGACATTGGAAGGAAAGTTGTTAGGAGGAGCCTTCTTAGTTGTCTTTGGCTCCTTATTCCTTGGGTTGGCATCAGGTTTAGGATTAGCTTTTGGAACATCATCATCTGGATCAGCATTGGACTCAACCAGATCCTTCTGGCCTGATATTTCTGAAGCTTCAGGTGGGTTCTGGGTACCCATAAATAGATCATAGCTACTAATGAGCCCTCCAGAGGGGTTTGTCTCAGGTTCATCACGAAGCCCTCCAAAAGATATGGTACTGCTTTCACCCTTGTTATAGCAGTGACCAATAGATAGGGCGCTGGAATCTACTTTGTGATAAGAACCCATTGATACGATGTTAGAACCTGCCTTGTCATAGTTAGGACCCATCGATATGATGTGATCATCCCCCTTGTCATAGGAAGGAGTCATTGACATAAAATTTTCATTGGCTTTACTATATGGAGGACCCATTGTAATAAAATTATCATGCCCCTTGGTATAAGAGGTACCCAATGATATTACATTGGTGTCTCCCTTTTCATATGACTGCCCCATGGAGATAAAATTTCCATCCGCTTTGTCAAAGGGCTGACCCATTGATAGTATATTCCCGTCTGTCTTGCTATAGTTTTGACCCATTGTCATGAAATTGGCATCTCCTTTATTGAAGGTATGCCCGATTGACATGAAATTGTTATCTGCCTTACTGAAGGAGGGGCCCATTGAGATGGTATTTTCATTGCCATTACAGTAGGTAGGACCTAAAGATATGGAGTTTCCATCATTCTTGCTATAGGAGACACCTATAGCAATTCCAGTGTTATCAGCCCTACTGTAGGAGTGCCCCAAAGATTCAGACATGCCATTGTCCGAGTTAACTTCATTGACTCTAACTTTCCTTATTCCACCAAAGTTCAGACACCCTGACGGATCTTCAATGGTTTGAGACATCGACAAACCCACTGAAGGATCTTTTGCATACTGATTCTCAAAACCTTTAATCCCTATATCCATATTTCCACCTCCAATGGAAGGGATATTCCTATCCACAAGATTCACAGTCCGTAAAGGCTCAGATCCAAAGAGGCGGTCAGTGAACTGACCCGGAACAGATTGGAAGCCAGAAGTGTTATCCCATGGAAAAACATTCATCTGCGGAACTCCTGAAACCGGTCTTCCATTGACGGCTTCTACAGCATGCTTCTTGTTATTGAATAGATCTGGTCCATTAGCATCCATAAACCACTGATGACCCCGCTTGGACTCAATTCTGGAGGAATTTTCACAACCCATCTCTCCATCAGTTAGACAACCAGCATCTCTGGGCATCCAAAAGCCTTTGGGCTGAAAAGACTGCCAATAACAACAGCTTCGAAAGGTCAATTGAGAACGTAAAATCTCAATGAAAATAAATTAGAAGCCTGGCACCACACAAGTTTCCTGTTCATCAAACTATTTGCAGCAATAAAGACAAAAGTGAATACAAAAAACAAGAGTGGATAAACAGATCAGCCACGTACAGGGTACTGCATTTTAGCTCAAAAGTTTCCTACCAGTCAAATCTGAAGAAGCTAGTCAGCCTTTCATATATTTATACCAGAGTAAATTAGATAGAGAGAGGAAATACATTGGACTTATGCAGCACTGCTACCTCAAATTCTCCGCTATTTTTCAGGGAATCCACAGCAATCAAATTCAGAATAGTTACTAATAAATAATCTCACATCTACATTTGCTTTACATAGAGCTTATGTATATGGACACCCTTGAATACACATTACTGTGAGGTCTGACAAGTTCTAGAAAAGGCATCCTCAAAAGAAAAAAAAAAATTGGCAAGAAGATATTTACAAGAGTTGGTGTTGAAGATGCCAGCCCTTTTGCTTTGTCTGATAATCATAAATTTCTCATATACTTTACCACTCTGTCTGAATTAGTTAAGTTATACCCCAAACCAAAAAACTTCATCCAATTACCTACCTAATGCACAACTGATTGAGGGGAAACCCTTTTTCAGGAAACTTAATAAAAATTGCCTTACAAAGCTTTCGCCTATTCAAAACCATAAAGGCTGCCTATATTCCAGTGTGAGTGCAGCTCAAAGTTCGACTCATAAGTTGTTCAAATCTTTGTCAAACGTACACCAACAAGATGCATCTCAAGGTTTTCCTTTTTCATTCTTCTGTTAGATAAACAATAGACTTTGACATATAGTAGACAAACAATTATCCAGATCCGATACACTTCTCAGGAAATTATTTGGAATTCATTGACCTCACAGGTATCTTCAAACCCTATTCTTCCAAATGAAGCAAGGTTTATAACCCTTATTTTAGAACGTTTAAAAATCGATCAAGGAAAGCTACAAATGCCAAATTTCCCCTGCCAAATATGCCAGAAAATCTAACCTACCAGATTTTTTCCCCAAATTAAGATCTCAATGCATGGCCCAAAAATTTTAAACCTGATGTCTCAATAACTATTCCGTGCAGCCAGCTACACTTAGCTAGTAATGAGAATGACTTAACACTTGTAGATGCATACAAATTCAGATACAATTTTGCATGTGCAAGATATAAACATGGCATCTAATAATACAATTTTCCAATCATGGAGCAAAATCTTCATCTTATAGTGTAATGCCAATCAATAAATAACATGCATGAGATATCTACAGTGCCATTCGTTGTGATATCAGCATTTCATAATATCTTGGAAGATATTAAAAGTATCAGCAATTATGGACTTTGTTCATATATGTCAGGTGTATGGAGAATGAATCGGCAAGAAATCATGAATTTTGTTGGGCACAAACAAATGAAGGGAAAGCTTGCTCTTGTTCCGAGGTTGGGTTTTGAGATGAAGAAGGTTAGTTATTGATGCAGATATAGACACTTACACAATGAAGCAGGAATTTAATTCAATGTAAACATGAGTCCTCCTAGAGAAATACAATTGGATTCATTAATTGGACCGCCTACTTTTATACTTCAAGATTTCCTGGGACTTCGTCAATTGTATTTATTTTCTGTTAAATGTCAATCAATAATTTCAATCATCATATTTAGTAGATTGACATATAGAAACAAAACCTCGGGATTACATGGTATAATTACATCAGCATGAAGTGCAGAAAGGTTAGTGATGAAAATTTGGACCTGGTTGGAAGCATTTCCCAAATCTTTTGGTTAGATATGCCAAGCTACAACCAAGCATTCTGATTTCAAAATGCTGGTTGTTTTAGTTGAGAGGCTAGAAGTTGTAGTAGGCTCCAAGCTGCTTAAGTTCAGCTTGCCTTGAGGATTGCCTGAGGTCGACAACCATGGAATGAGTCAAGACCGAATCACATTTTGAGATGACCCTAATTTCGGGTGAGCTTGAATATTGCAAGACTCGCCTGGCATAAGCCAAAGAAATCTAGGCTGACTAATACAGCGAGTTTACTAATGAGTAACGTACTTGTACTCAGAGTTTGTTGACCATAAGATATAAATACTATAAAAAGAAAATAGAGTATTTCTTCAGAGTTCCTTGTTGCCTCCTACAAACTTGTTTGACTAGAGTAAATGAGTGGACGAAGTAAATATCATTTATTTATAAGGCTTGCAAGGAAAACACAATCAGGCAATTCGAAGCTCCATTTAAGTTTGAGCTTGGATTTTAGAGTTAATAAATGATGAGATGAGCTTTAGAGGCCAACCACTCAACCAAACCTAGCTTGTTTTCAACTAAGATTAGCTGTCAAAACAAAGTGAATCCACAGTTGGATGATCGAGTTGATAACAGAAAGCTACTAAGCAGCCACAGTAAAGGTATGCCTGCACAACACACGCAATGCTAACAAGTGAAAACTTAACTAAGGACGTTTGACATGCACTTGAATGCATTGATTTAATGATTGCTAGTAGTCATAGCATTGTTAGGACATAAATGACATAAAATTGGTTCCAAACATCAGCCCCAATCCACCAAAAGTTTGGCTAAAAATTATTGTGAGTGTTTTAAGCCTCAGTCTCCCAAAACTAGTCTAAAAAATTCGACCTTTTTTAAGCCCAAGACCATGGTCGCTTCCTCCTCCAAAAACACACCTAAAGCATTCAATGCCTAACACGTAGCCCAAATCACAATTCACAAAGCACAAACAATGGTCAGGAAGCCACGAAAAACTTACAAAACTATCATCACTAGCACAAGTAAATTCGTTGGCTGTCCCTAATAACAATCAACTCTTCCAAAGGTGGAAAAAGAAATAGGAAAAATCTACTTTGGCCCTACCCCAGGAAAAAAGGAAAACATTATCTTTACTTAAGGTGATGTTTGGTTAGTCAATTTTTTCAACTTTTTAAGAAAATTTTAAAACCAAACATCAAATTCCAACGTCTTTTCACACCAACTTCAATACTTTCTCATAAAAAAGAATTCATCAAATCTTCTCTTTCGTTACTTTTTGACAAACTCTAATAAAAATCATTTTACAATCAAACATTCTTAAACTTTTTCACCAACTCTTTACAAACCACCATAAAAATTTCAAACTCTCAAAAATTTCTCCTACAAACTCAAAATTCTTAAAATTTTTGCTTCTCAAACATCACCTTGCTCCAATAAATATGATATGCACACTTTCTCGCCTCTTTTATTATAAGTATGTTTCAGGAAATTTTACTGAGCAAGGAAAGTTTTCTTCCTGTTTATAAGAAACTCTAACATGCCCGTTATCATAACAGGTCATGAATACTGGGTTCTAAACACACATAAAAGGTGGTTGCCCCCAATACAACTTATGATCAGAACTGCAAAAGGGTTAATTGATTACCTTTTCTAAGGAGTGAGTGTGTTAATTCCTCCGCACTGATTAATGGTAATACCAGCAGAAGTTTTTTCAAACAAATACAAAATGACATTATCTATACCTGGATATTCTATTTCAAAAAAATTATTCAGTTAAACCATAAATCGCACTTATTGTTGAAGTAGTAAACACATGAGCATAACTAATCTCACTCAAGCGAGAAATAAAAATGAATACTAGATTAGAAGAGCTATTGTCAAGTTCATATAACTGATATTTTATTCTAAAAGTGGAGTAGACTAAGTATAAAACATTTATAGGTAAACTACTGAACCCGTGATAATAACAAATGTCACCATTATGACACAGTGATCTTGTATATAGTAAAAAAGAAAATACATTGGACAAGATACTGTAAAGCTCATATCAATGCTATTAAAGTTGCATATATCTAAAGCAGGAGAAGCCCTATAAATCACCAAACACAAAACCTTGGAAGCATCACAACATGGGGGTTTCAATAAGATGGAAGCAACACATATTGAGACCTGTCATACGTTCGAGGCTGACACATCACATGGGTAGTTTATCATCTATGTATCATGTACGAATCACATTTGAGGTATCCTAACCCAGATGAATTTTTTAAAGTTCACTTTCCAGAATGACGCTAACTTCCTTTTGAATCTTTTTGCTCTGTATGCTGACCTTATTCACTTCTTTCACTTTGCATTCAGTTTGCAGTTTCAGAATTAACTTTGCTCAACTTAGAAACAAAAAGAAGTGTTATGGAGCTGTCTAGTCCTACCTCCAACCTGTGTGCAACCAAAGCACAGGTGCATATGCCACTTTCAAGGATCCCTTAAGACAGAGACTTTTTCAGTAAGTGCCTTACTATGACCTAGATCACACCAAAGGATTCCTTTTTTTGTCTTAGGGATACGGATAGCTAGATCTACATGTTACAACAACTGGTTCTCGGTTTCCTAAAAAGGCCCAACATTATCTGTTTTAACTTGAATAGAGAGAGAGAGAGAGAGAGAGAGAGGGAAAAACCACATCTCTGGGGAAACTCAGTCAATATATGACCGCTTATAGTCACCACTTCACAAGATTAGTTACACTAGAGTTGGCAACGTTAGCACAATCTCGTTAAGTAGGTTCATTAATTTCATTTCGAGGAAAATTGTTGAAGTAATCCCAAGGGGTTGCTCGGGCGGTTAAGTCCTGGGGCCTAGAGGTGTGCTCCCCTGATGTCTCAGGTTCGAATCCCCCAGGTGCAAACAATTTCTTAGGGCCAACCCCACGACAAAACTAGACTTAACTGACCTGTGTTGCTTGGGGGCTGCATCGGCCCAGAGTTTACCAGCCCATTAAGTAGGTTCCACTCTGGTGGGTTTGTCAGGCTGGGTTTCTCCTCGTCATGCAAAAAAAAGAAAAAAATTGTTGAAGTAGTTTGGTCAAAGTAGGTGGGATTTTTAGTCATAATCTATTCAGAAAGAGGAAAGATTGTAACTTGGCCACAATAAGATCCTAGAGTTTGCAATGTTAGCGCAATCTCGCTAAGCGAGTTCATTAATTTCATTTCGAGGAAAATTGTTGAAGTCACCACAAGGGGTTGCTTGGGTGGTCAGGACCTGGGGCCTAGAGGTGTGCTCCCCTGAGGTCTCAGATTCGAATCCCCCCAGGTGCAAACAATTCTTTAAGGCCAAGCCCACAGCAAAGCTAGACTTAGCTAAATTGTGTTGCTTGGGAGGACTACACCGGCCCGAAGTTTACCAACCCGTTAGGTAGGTTCCAACTCCGGTGAGCTTGCCAGGCTGGGTTTCTCCTCGTCACCAAAAAAAAAAATCATTGAAGTAGTTTGGTCAAAGTAGGCAAGATTTCTAGTCAGAATCTATTCAGAAAGAGGAAACATTATAACTTGGCCACAATAAGATCCTTGTAGGTCTTGTTTCAATAGTAGTACATGTATGTTAAGAGTTTTTAAAGATCTTTGCAACACAGTGAGTCTTCGCTAGAGCTTATAGGAAACATGCCTCATTACTTCATTTTTGGTTCATTCAAGGAACTTAAATTAATTAAGGAGCTCAAATCTAGCTCAAGCTCTGACTGCTTAGAGCATACTGCAGCTGAATTTTGGAAGTTACGTCCGTCAAGATAAAGCGCCAAACTAGGTCAAATAAATATACGAAAGGCTCCTAAAGGGAATTCAGGAAAAGCTTGATCAATTTACAAGCGAAAAAGTGCTCTTGAGCATTTGCAGATTCACACAAGCATCTCATCTATAACAAGGATGTTTCAGGCTACATGAATGTTTAGCCTGCCTAACTTACAAGGATACATCTATATACTATATATAAAATCCATCTAACCATGAAGTTTCCATGTACAACGTTGTCTACATCAAATGATCCGAGTGAGCGCACAAGAATGCTAATAAAACAACTGTAATAGTTAAACCCTTGTTAGCTAAAATTGAGGTTACTTATTTACCATAAACAGAAACAAATCACTTAATTTAGTCCATCCAAATTGAAATTGAAGGTAAAACAGATCTTTATTAATGGAAAAAAGAAAAGGTCATTAATCGCACCATCTATCTTGTGTGCTATTGTATAAATATATAGACCAAGCAATGCAAGTTTGTAGTAGTAAAGATGCAACGTAAGTGGATCATAACTTGGCCAATGGTAGCCGATATCCTGGACCTAAAAAACCGGCTTACAGATTCTTATTAAAATTAATAGAAATCTCAAGATGAGCCAATTTATGTTCTCTCTTTTTCTTTTTCTTTTTCTTTTTTTTTGTGTGTAATGAGGATTCAACCTATAGAGAAAAAATTATCACCAAATGTAGAAGTAATTGACTACTACACAGAGTTATCAAAGATTCAGAAACTCAAACAAACACAAAATGTTTACCAAATAAAATGTGACAACATGGTAAAAATGGCAAGACGCGAAACATGCAGTAGCATAATTTATAAAGCCAAAGAAAACCTCTTTCGCGCAAAAATCAAATACAAAATACCCTAGAGGGCCAAAAGTTTCAACACAGCATTCTCATACAGAAGCTTCGATCAGAGTTCCGGGCCTACCATTTTATATGATCCCAGCCAAAGCAAGACTCACTGGAGTTAGCGCCCTGTCACAAAAACCGAACTATTAGCGCACTGTCACAAAAACCGAACTATCTTCTAGTATCCGAACCACTTCACCTTTTACTACGTCGTTTTGCCCATAAAAGCCAAAGAGCACTCAGAACCAAGCACCACGCCTTGCTAATTCAATCTGCACATCACGGCAAAATCTAACACTCAAAAAACCAAAGGACAACAAAAGCAAAGGTTCAAAGCCAAAGAATCGAGCTTCGATCATCTACGGCATGCAGCGAATGATCCATTCAGAGAAAAAAAAACATCTTTTCAGAGAGAGCTAGAGCTCAAAACGATCCAAGTGAGTTTTTATAAACCTATAGTCACATGTATACATGTGCACACTAAATATGGCAATGAAGGCTAGACCCTCAAAATTGAGATGAATGGAAGGGTTCGGTACGGAACAGACCTTCGCCGGAGTGATCGCAGAAGCTATTTCCCGGCGGAGGTAGACACACAGACTACAGAAAAGGACTTGTTGTGAAGCTCTCTCTGAGCGTGTGTTTCTAAGTGTGACGACAGATATTTTATGGAGCTCTTCCCCATTGCCATTTACAGTTTCCTTCATCTGGACCCTTCAAGTGGGATCATGTGGGGACCACCAGTGGGGCCCTCAAAATTTTTGACTCCGGATTAGTGCTCTAAGAGTCTAGACTGGAGAATCGTGGCCGTTGAAAGCTTTTCTTTATCATGGAGGATTGCGTACATGACAATATATTGAAACGAAGCTTGCCATACGAGGTAGATGCGGCGCGTGTTGCTGTGTTATGGGTGGGCAGATTGTCTATACTGTGTGCGAGTGTGCCGAAGTGTGACGGGGTGATCCTATGTGTGCGATGCATGGAAGAAACCAGTGAGTCCTCAAAATGAAGCAAACAGGCAAAAGAGGACCCCACTGATATTTCTCCAAATGAAACTAACTTTGGCTTCCCAAGTAAGGACTTATCTTATTAGCTACTCACCATCTATTAAAATAGGTACCTTATAAAGATTTGTCCTTCAATTAAGACTCTTAACTTGATTCAAAAAGTAGATATTAGATTACCTTCTTAGCCTGAGGTTTTCAATTTTTTTTTTAATTAGTTTATTTTTGTGTTTATTGTTCTCCTAATTGTGGAGGAAAAAAATGGTAACAAAATAATGCTCTATATTTCCAAAATAATGTTTTAAACTCCTGTATATTCATTAATTTAGAAGAGTTGGGAAGTGAGATGTTTATACCAAGTTTGGGGATAAATGAGGAGTTTAAAAAATAAAATTAATATAAGAGTTAATTGGCCTCCATAAATGTCTTGGTGGTGAGGATTCTGAAAATGCAAGAAAATCAATTGGTCAAATTTATTTCAACCGCTGCATGTAGCTTTTTTTTGTTTTAAACCCATGTACATGACAACACCTTAGACTGACTTTGGCAATTGGCGGACTGGTCCAGAAATAGAGAGTTAATTAAGAGATTTCGAGCTTTCTTGTACTTTTTTGTCTTTTTCTTTACAGTTTGAAGCATCCTATTAAATTGGTGTCATAACTATGAAGGAAGCCAACCAAGCAAGCCTGCCTGGCTGCCCCATTTCGCACTTCTCTGCGCAAGTCAGATGCCTTCTAAGAATCTAAATTCAATGAACGACAGACTACGGACAGAGTATCTAAATCTATTACCTTGGCTTCTTACTAATTACTATTGATGAAGATTTCAGTAAATGGGTTGGGCCTTGTGCTCGATTTTCTAGCCTAAAAAATGGCTAACTTTAGCAAGAGGCCCAACCCAAAAATATTAAAAAGAAATCAATGACAAACCGCTAGCATATTCTGTTTTGGGCCTAGGCCCAACATTTGACCATTGTGATTAAAGCCCAAATTATGTGACGCCTTTCCTGACAGGTCCATAGACGGAGTAACGGGATTAATGATGTTGGCCATTTCCCATAATTTGCTGCGAGTCGTACCATTAACCACACAATTCAAGATTGTTTTGCTTTTGTTTTGTCCTTGCATTCGTTATACAAACTAAATCAAACCCTTCTAATATAGAAGCCTTTTTTTGGCAAGTAAAATAAATCCAAAATATAAAACAATTGCTAATTTAAGATTGAAGGCTTAGGATTAAGTCCAACTGCTTGGTTAATAGATTTATCAAAATAAAGGACATTTAAGAATTATTATACACATATAGAAATAGACACTCATAAAAACAAGTATCAAGTGGATGCGAAGGCAAATAACAATAATAGTTACTCTGTGGAGATGCCCTAGTGGTTGCCCGCTTGATTTGACCTATAACTCTAATTTCATTGTCTAAGGTTCGAATCACACTCCTACCTTGCGAGGTATTTTGGCATAGTTGGGTTTAACTATGTGTGAGATCCTGTGTATCCCACTACTGTCGTGAGAGTCCCACGCTATGAGGTATCCTGAGTTTAAGTGGATCGGAAAAATTATTCTAATCCCTTTTTTTTTTCAAGAAAAGGAAACTAAGAATTATAATAATTTTTTTTATTAAATACAATATAAATAAAGAATAATAACCGAAAACTGTTTGCCCTAAAATACATGCTCCAACTTGAAGCAAACCAGATTAAATTTCCTAAAATGAAGAATAAAAATACAAAACAGTGACCTTTAGGCTGTTTTGAAGTAGGTAAGTACATTTTCCTTAGTTTTTTTTTTTTTCCCACTGATTTTGTTTTCTCTTTCCTTATTAGTAGATCTTGACAAGAATATTCCCTAATCCATTTTCAGAAAATAGTTTGAAATTTTGAATGCACGGCGGTCGGTGTTCAATAAAATAAGCAGTACTACTCTTTTTCCAGGTGTCAAGCGAAATGACTAAACAAAAGTACTCACTTGAGAGCCAGACCGAAGGAATTAGAGGAGGGGGGTGGGAACTGGGAAGTCAAGGCAAATGGGTGCCATAGCGTAATAGCGGTTGACTCGCCGCATTTAGTTGCATCTTTCTTGTTAAAACTACCTCGCAACCAGAATTAATTAGTTGAATACATATCACCACCATAAATATAAAAATATATATATCTATAAAATAAAAAATAAAAAAGGCACCCATTTTCAACCGGGCAGAGCAAAGTCGTCCCCTACAGTTCACAGAAATTATCTACAACCACCCACGATAGCAACTCCACTGTTGATTTGTCTGCTTAAGAGATAAAACTTTGTGGTGCACATCGACAACAAGGCACGAGCTGCCCTTCCACAGTCACGCGTGACCTATCGATTTGGCTAAGTATGGCGGACATTGATGGTCCACGTAATAGGCATGACGTAGGCCGGTTGATCAGTTGCCCACTGGTTCTCAGACACGGAACTAGAACACTATACACGGTACGCCAACTCTCTCCAGCCCTCCTCCTGCACAATTCAACGTCAACATTAATATTATTGGTGAAAAACGTGAAGTACACAATTTCACTACCTCCACCATGAATGTTCCGTCCACAACTACAAAGCAGAGTTAAAAAGATAAGAACACACGAAGCAGCTGTGTGAGAAAGAGGAAGGAAATTGTTCTCCTTGTGGCAGCCGCATGTGTTTACTTTTACGTACGTACCCGTCGATCTAAGTTTCAAGAGTGATTTTGTGATTCACACTCCACCAATAATTATTTGAAATGCAGCTGATTGTTCGTGAGACTTTCGATTGCATTATTTATTGGAGACTTTTTTTTTTCTTTTTAGATATAAAAAAAAATTCAAATATTCGTTCACATGTACCGGATTCGAGCGAATCTGATTTAATATCTATACGAATTGCGTTCAACGCACGACAAATTCTAGAAAGACTGACTAACATAATAACAAAATCTCATTTAAGTCACGAGGATTTTAATTATGTAGTGGTTTGAATTCATAAGTGTGTGCCTAGCCCACACTCTTAAGGCCACCCTCTGCCAATTGACATAGTTGGGTTACAACAGATAGATTTCCTTTAAAAAAAAAAAAAAAACCCGAATCAAGAAATGAGATTAATTTTTGAGTATTTTTTAGCGAGATCCAAGGAGGACTAGTGAGAACTGATGCAAGCACGTATGCTTCAAGAATTTCATACAGTTGAAAGAATCGACTTTGTCGAGAACGTGGTTCGTGGAATAGAAAATCGTTTGATCGGGCTCGTGCCCTCAATTTCCTATGATAAGCTACGATGGCGCCGCTGCTTGCCTGCTTCCCCTTTCATACTAGGAACTGATCAGTGAAATTTTATTCTTCTGGAAGTTCAAAGCTTCTAAAGAAAGACCCGCTCGGGCTCGCCACTGGCGACTCGTTCTTACTAGTTGGATCAGCCACGAGGTCATGCTTACGCGGTCTCCTGTCGACGCTTTCGCACTGGAAATCCCTATATATTATTTCTCCAAAACCCCCCACTACTCTTCTTGTCTTGTCATACAAGTAACAGGGTTACTGGTGTCATTAGGCTAAAAAGATGTCAACTTTACAAAAATAAAAGTCGTTCTCCCACAACTAACGAAAGAAGAAGGAACCAAGCCTATAACTATAAATATCCTATCCCCAAAGACTGCTTAAGTTTCATTCAGTTTTCCCTTCAAACAAAAGAAAACTTTTTCCACATCAATTACTAGCCATTCAAAAGTAGTTGTAACCTTTACCTTTCACACCCACACCCAGGTTTTCCCAAGTCCTTTGTTCAGATATGAAGAGAAGCATAATGGAAGCGGAGCTCGATAGCATGAGCACCATGGCGAACTGCTTGATGCTACTCTCTCGTGGGGCAGAAATGGACTTTTTTTCTACCTCCCCGAGTCGCGTCTTCGAGTGCAAGACATGTAACCGCCAATTTCCATCGTTCCAAGCGCTAGGTGGTCACCGAGCGAGCCACAAGAAGCCAAGGTTGATGGGTGGAGATGGCAGTCTCGACGGACAATCACATGGCTCCCCGGCCAAACCCAAAACCCACGAGTGCTCTATCTGCGGCCTAGAGTTCTCCATAGGGCAGGCTTTGGGTGGTCACATGAGACGGCACAGGGCCACCTTGACTGAAAACCAAGCCCCTTCGAGTCTGACCCAAAACCAGATGAATACTCCTCTACCTCGTACTTCTTCCCAGGTACTGGCTGTAAAGAAGACGAATAATCCGAAAGTTTTGTCTCTGGATCTAAACTTGACGCCCTTTGAGAATAACTTGGAGTGTGTTAGGCTTGGGAAGGCATGCGCACCCATGGTTGATTGCCTTTTTTAATTAATTTTGTGTGCTTAGCCTTGTTGCAGGTTGCTGTAGTTCTCTCTTTTCTCTTCTGTTTTGGTCTTTGTATGTAAATTTACAATTACATCAATCTTTTAAATACTCACTGGACATCTTTTTTAACATCTCTATGTATTTGAGAGGGACTCATCAATCTCTATGAGAGACTTACCTCGAAACCACACAAACCGAGGTGATATTGGGAACTTGGTAAGTAGATAATATCAAACAGAATTTGTGGATGCAATAATCAACCGATCGATCGAGTCGTCATAATATGTTAGAAATGTGTTGAACTTTCATCAGACGAAAATTATATATTTGCAGCATTTAGTGGATGATGATGAACTGAACACGGCAGGTTTTCCTTTGTAATCAGCTATGGTACAGATCACCGATCGACGATCAGAGATTAAACTGGCTTTACCTGAAGGAAGCCAGGGGTCAAAGTTTTGTCCTAACTAATAGAGCACCCTCGGCGTGTGGCTAAAAGAAGAAGAAGAAGAAGAACCTCATTGGTGTATAGTATCTACGTCAAGGACACAAATAGCAAATAAATAATTGAACGTGAAATATTATATTCGCTAGAACTTGATCAGTACGTACGTGTAACGTCCTTTCCGGGATTACATAATAGCAAAGAATTAAGAATATTGTAAACTATGTAGTTTTTAATTAGAGTGTGATAAATACTGCCCGGTTGAGATAATTGTCAATTTTTAAGTCTCACTACTTGAATAAAATAATCGGGCAAATTTTTTTTAAGTCATATATAACGTCTGTAGATCAAGACAACTAGCTAGCAGTTTCGTATTGTTTTTGTTTTCGTTCCTACTAATATTACATATTGTAAAATTTCTAGCTTAAAGAAAGAAAAGAATGGAATAGGACTCGTTAAACACAGTTTTTAATAAATCTCAAAACTTCCAAAAGAATTTAACTACTTAATTACTAAATGGTCGTCATGTCTTTTTTAACTCGTTAGCCAGCTTAATACCGACTTTGAATCTTAGTCAAGATTGCTATCTAAGGAAGGCTTTTTAGTCCGTCTTAATTAATTATTATCTTCCTTTTCTGTTTGAACATTAATATTTAATTGAAAAGCTGCTTCTATGAATTAAAAAAAAATAAGACATCATGTTTAATATATCGGAGTTTATCTCATTCAACCAAGCTAGCATTGTTGTTTTAGTAGGTGTCTTCTAAAATTTCTTGTTATATTGTAATATAATTCGGAAAAAAGACCAACACAATAATAATTTATTGTTATAGGGCCTATATTGCACGAATCTAGATCCATCAACCCCACAACCTTATCATATCTTACAAGTTGTTACTTCACAATTTTTTGAATTAATTACCGCTACAGTCCATATGATATTGATTGTTAACAAATCAGTCACTGAGATGCAATTTTGAACGGATTGGATCCTGTGGTTCTATTTTTTAGACATATAAGCCATTTTGTTCACAAAAAAGTAGTTAATTAATGGAAAACCAACATAGGGTCGGGGTCGGGCTATTCATTGTCGAGGATAGGCCAAAGTGGGCTAATGTTTGGCGGTCGAGAAGATTGTTTGAAAAATAGACCACATGTTCGACTTGATTAAAATTGTACCTATAAACTGATTTAGTAAAAGTCAATACCACACAAACTATATCGATAATTAAGCCTAATATTTTTAATCAGATATCTATGTGCGCGTAAGTGAGTGCGTGCATATGTCTTCCACAATCGGAATGTTTTCTTTTTAGCTGAGATAATCTTTCGGTGGAACTGGTGAGAAAGAAAGTACATAATATCAACTAGATCAAGTAGACGTATGAAATAATGAATGGATCATTAAAGCATATGTACCCAAGATGTAATTGGGAAAATGACATGCTTCTTGGCTAGCTAGCAAATATATATTAATGCTGACTAAATACCTGCAGGTACCTAGCAATTTAGCAAAGGTGGGTCATGGTATATATAGTCTATATATATTATAATATATTCTACTGGTTTAGTTGTGCTTAATTAATTACTTGGCTTGTAAGGAATATAACCTATAGTTAATTCTTATTGACTTTGCCGGGGGTATGAGACAAAATACTCCTATTGGCTGTATCACTAGCTAACGTCGTCATTAATAACCTCAGCACCACCGTCATGGACGTCAGACCTTGTTAATTAATTAATGGGTTCTTCTAGCCAAACCAAATAAGCAGAAAGCAAAGCGTACATTGTTCACTAATGGGTGGACTAACTCCTCTCAAATTGAGTCTAAGATCAAATTAGGTATATTAGGTTACAGCCGGCTAACTGCTCGTTAAACCCCCTTCTTCTTCTTTTTTTCCTTTTCAGATACATTTATTTCCTACGTGTTATATAAATATTAGTACCTGAATTTCTTGTAGAGTATATAAATGAAGTTTCGACTTATACATAACGTAAACCATTAAGCAAACAAAAAAATGATAACTATTTTGATTAATGCTTTCTTATAATTAATTGTCCACTACTACCATATCTTAATTTATTTAACCTTCCTATAAAATTAGCTGGCGGACTATATATATTCAGTATATGTTGTTGCCACGCTACGACTTAGTCATTTATTTGGTACGTACTTGTTATCTGTACAAGTGATCTTCGTATTTTGGACCAGCTAGCTTCTCCTAATGGGAAACTGCATATATATATAATTTAGTGCATAGTGCATTCCAGTTTGGATTCGGGTGAAGTAGTACTATTCCTCGCAAGCTTTCCGGTCAAAGCTATAGAACCCCGTTGACTTTCCTATGTGTTAATGATTATGATCACCATTGGATACTACCCTGGTTAACAACTAGCTAGGTAATAGGTAGCAGTGTTCAAATTGAACTAGATTATCAAATCTCACCCGCATCGATATAGATACACAATTAATTTGTTCAGTGTTCACAAAAACATATAGGGGACTGTTTTATATATTATATGTACAAAAAATATACAATATATATTGATATAAAAAGTTGGGACATTTTCTGAGTGATCAGGAGGTTGATCATTAATTGATCTTAAACATATAATTAACCAGAGGTCTTTTATTATTGCACCCCAAGTAAGCGATGAAAAAAAAAATTGCAATTTTCAGAATTATATATATCATTTTAGAAATGTTTTTAGATTAATGGGTTTGAACTCAATTTTCAGCCAAACAAGGTAGGTATTAGCAGCAGCTGCATATCTTGATGTAAAACCAAAAAGTCATACCCAACAAATAAGACGTGTGTATTTTTTCTTCTTTGGAGGATGAGTGAGTATTCAGCTACCTATAGGATTCAGATAAACAACGAAAAAGAAGAATCATCAGCTAAGCGGTGACGTTAAGGGAAAAGAAATTCCTTTGGTTGGCTAGGACTGCAAGTTTTAGCTTCTTTTTTTGGCGTAAGGCGGCAGTTGTCCGCTACCTATCTATCCCCTTCGTCCTTCATGTATTCTGATCTCCCTCGCATTTATTTGCTTCGATCTGTCGTTGTCCAAAACCTAATTCCATTGATATGTAACGAAGCATTTTGAGTGCCCACTACTTCACTTTCGTGTCGGCAGGTATATGAAATCTCTTCCCAAGTATTTCAAATGCATGTCTTTGAGACAGGAGAGAGAGAGAGAGAGAGTTTAAGCGGACAAAAAGTCGCCGAGTGGCAATCGTCAGTGATATGCCCGCCATCAGCGATATCAGATATGGACCCGAATACTAGCAGTGTCCCACATTGCTGGTGCTGACTGCTGAGAGTTGACTTGGGAGTGTATAACCAAGACATTTGCACAAACTAGCTTTTTTTTCTTCTGTGTTTTTGGCTGAGAAGCTAGGCCGAGCTCATCTGGATTATCATCTGAATCCTTTGGTATGGGGGTTGGACTCGAGGAACACATATCGGTTTCAAGGGGTGCTTTTTCGACATTTCTAGAATGCAGACGGTGCAGGTAGCTCGACAGTTGGGGAAGCGGTCTTAATTAGTGATTGGTCTTCATTTGTCCTTAGAATTCTGAAACAGTGCTTTGAACTGCTCTTTGATTCCTGGTCAAGCCAAGGCAACGGCTTGACTTCCCTACCTCAGTTTGTTTAGATTTTACACTGGCTCATAGTGCTTGTACAGAGACTGCCCCGGCTGGCTGGGTTGAAAGTCCCGACAACCAACCACCCTGGCATTACTTGGAGTTGGGACCCAATAACATGTGAAAAGGGAAAAGGTTTTTTTTTTTTGGTTCCAAGAATTCAATATTTTATTAAATATTTTTCACGTGTTTGAACTTAAGTTTGGAAGAAGATACTTTCATGTATCACAAGTCCAACAAATCAAACGTGTTTTATCTTCTATATAGCACGAGTCAGTGAGCGAGGGAAATAACAGGACATCGGTTAACAGCTGCAACGACTAGATTGTCACGTTAAACGTGAAGAAATGTTTCCCTGTCCATTTTCTTCTAGAATCTCAATGAATTTCCACGTATAATGTGGGACACAATCACAAACGTCGGGCCATAAAAAATCTGCAGGTAGACGAGATCATAATGTAAGTATTTTGGATGCCGTGTGTGGCGGGGGGAGAGAGAGCCCCTAGGGAAGTCAAAGAAACGTTATACAGAAATATGAGAAGCGGGCAATATTTATCAGTCACCACTACTGATGGTCAAGTATTGGACGCAGGACGGCATTGACTCTCTGGAAGCCATGGAAACTGTCCCACAAACTACAAGGGAAGCCCAGCTTTCTCAGCTAGCTGTTGTTTTCCAGTATATTGATTTTGCTTCCTCTTTCTATTCTCCTTGATGACTAATTATGATCTCACCGTGGATCATCTGGCCTAGAGTAAAACACGCAGCGTCATTACTCGGCCTCTGCAAGTCTTCAAAGTTGGGTCCCCGTACTCGTCTATCCAAAGCCTGCATTCCAGCACGCACCCAGCGCTTACTACTTCCCCATCCCATCTCACCAACTCAAAAAAGTTTAGTCCTTACAGATAGCAAAACTTTCTTTCCATAATCTTCAAGCCAGTTCATCTTTAGTTTGAAAAGGTCGTGGGAAAATAAGTTCTGCAACATAGAAAACACTACAACTAGCAAATAGCAAGGTTCAGACAGTTCGGACATGCAACTATGCCTTAGTGAATAAGTTCAGAGACCTTCACTTCCAAGAACACAGGCCCATCAAAGAACTAGAGGGAAAGGAGGCCAATATTACTTAATTGTAAAATTCTACCAAGGAAAAGGAAGAAGCAAGCAGAAAAATAAGCCAAGACTCACATCTCCATATCTCCGTGTGTGCGATGTGCCACCACGGAATGCCCCTTTTATACTTTCTTTCCATTCCTTTTCCATATTTATCAAGTTATTGGTGTGCAGACAAACTCAAGGGTCACATGGATGGACAAGATATAAACTACTCAAAACTATGTACACTATACATAAGCGAGAGTTGGCACATACAAAAATGTTCAAGTCGCTTCAGGAGTTTATGATTGCTATCAGAATCCCATTCGCCTATGCTATGGATCACGAACACTATCCTGGAGAGTCCAAAATCAGCCTTTCAATGTGGAAGTCCACGCTAGTTTCCACACGATCACATTGACTAATAGCATTATCCAAGGAAGGACTCACTCTTGTTTTCAACATACAACCACTTTATTATCTTGGTACCGCCTTACACAATATCCAAATGAACAAATAACCATGAAAAATAGTGCTCCGAGTTATCTTCCCACTACTTAAACTCAGTGCACATCTTGGAGTTACCTACAAATTTAGATGAAAACTCACAACACTAAAATTTTCAACTGAATACTAGCAAGTAAGCAAACCCCATCAGAGCAAAAGCTTCATTGATGTCAAACTCAATAAGAAAAGGGTCTTTCTTATTCTTTTCCACATATATAGACTGTATGAGTTTGGCAAGTATTCTCCAAAATGCTTTGCATTAAGGACTTGAAATCAACAACCCCTAAATCCTGTTTTGCTTACAACGTATATAATTCGCAGCTGGTTCATTTTTCATCAGCATTAGCGTCTTCGTTAAGAGTACCAAACTTCTGCTTGAAGGACTCCTGCCTCTGTAACCACATCATGTGTCCCTGCGCCCACCCCCACAATTCCCTCAACTTCTCCACGAATTGAATAACTTCTACATATAAAATACAGTATAATACAACAGTTTAGGTTGGGGGTAGATAGGTTATATAGTTTACCTGGAGAGCAGCGGCCCAGGCTATGAGAACAGAAGCAAACCAGAACCTCTTGTCCTTGAGCAGATCCTTCACTTCCATGATCAAGTTAAAACCCTAACCCGAGAAATGTCCGGCTTTTGGGTTTTTGATGATGATTGATGCGTATTTCATTTTTGGTAGGTGTTAGTGTTTCTTTGTGTTTTCGGGATAGGCTGTGGGCTGATGTATCTTGCACAGCATCCAAGCCCAAGTCCTTTAAAACGGGCAAGTTGGGCCTAGGATGGTTGACATAAAGCTCAGCCATTTTTGTTCAATGGCGAACGAAACCTATCTTTGGGTTCCAAACGACATGGTTTTTTTCTTTAATTTTTGTTTCTAGATCACTTCAATTGATAAAATCTTTTACATTTTATTTTAAAAATAGGAAATCAGATATCGTATTAAGTGAAAAACAATGAAGACTGTTATGTTGGTTTAAAAGGGAAAAAAAGAAAAGAAAAGATTATCTTTAATTACAAGGGAAAAAGATGAACGAATTTTAAAAGAGAATCTTATTAATTTATTGTGCAGAATAAAAGTAGAAATTCAAAAGATCAGGCCAATCTTTCTGAAGGACATATATAGGTTTGCATGCCTAATACCTTTCAAGGCAAATTGTCAAACTTTACTATAAGATACTAGGAATGAGTGCATGATAAAAGTGCCCACACGGGGCTCTGCTATTGGCCAGAAAAGATATGAATCTCGACAGTATCAGCATGAGTGGACACTGGTCGAAGTGAAATTTCCCCCAAGTCCACAAAACACTGCTCGTTTGAAGCCAAACTACCCTGAGAAAACCTTTGATCCACTAAGATGTGTGGATCCTCATTTTCCTACTCTCAAATTAGTCAAGAAAAAACAAAATATAGCTGTAAAAATAGCTCATGAGAGGACAACTTCACCTCCCAAGCCACATTCAGCTTTGGGCTAAACTCTTTCTGTGAGAGAGAGAGATTCATACTTGACAATCATCTAATATATCTTCAAGAAGAATATCTAATATATCTTCAAGAAGAATGGAGACTACCTAAGTACCTAAGTGAACCAAGTATAATTTCCAAGTTCAACCAACAAAAAAGCAGAGTAGTGAACAGATTAAATGATAGGCTGTTGTAAAGAGAAAGAAGTGTGCTTTCAAGATATGAATTTTCCGGACAAGTAGAAAGAGAGATTTTCCCGGATGATAATGGCAGTCTTGTCGTCAGATTGGCAAGTTTGTTGCTGGTAACTTGAATCGTGATGATGAGTCAAGGGCATTTCATCTTGCACCTCATCCTCCATATCAATAACAATGTTGTGTAGGATGCAACATACAAGAATGATCCTCGGCAACCTATGCTTATCAGGCTTCCACATTACACCTTGAATTATCTTCCACATTTCCTTGAGTCTAGCCAAGGCCCTCTGTGCGACCAAACGGGTTGCAAAATGCCGTTTGTTAAAGTCAGACTGATAATCTGAGAGGCCTCTTCCTTGATAAGGAGTTAGCAGCCATGGTAATAGGGGAAACCCTGCATCCCCTATTATATATTCCCTTAACTCTATTCCTTGAGAAAGCTCCATTTTCTCTCCATTCAACCTCTTACCTTCTTCAGAAAGTCTGAAGAAATTTGAGCTACGGAGCAAACTGGCATCACTCAAACTTCCTGGCCACCCAGTTACTATGTCACGGAATCTCATTTCCGGGTCCACAATGGCCTGCAAAGTCATGCTGCAGTTTTTCTCACAATCAAGCCAGACGTCATCCATTGAGTCCATTGTAGGTAGAGTCATCATGATGTGTGTGATATCAATAGCGCCGCAACAATTTGGAAGGCCCCTGATTTTCTGAAACTTTGATTTGATATCTTCCATCTCTGTTTCTGTTGTAGGCCAACAAAGATGGTGAAGTCCTCTTTCTTCCATTGATTCCACGAACCTCCAGGTTACTTGGGAAACCGTTGATTGGTTCATCCCAAATGATTCACCAACGCTTGATAGTGATTCACCAGAGCTAAGTCTCCTCAGAGCAACGGCCACTTGGTCATTTAAAGATAAAGGTTTGCCATATAAGTCATTGAAGTTTGAAGGCCTATTCGTCATATCATCCCTCACAAGTGAACAGATGTAGTTGAATGTCTCTATTGAGATTTTGAAAACAGATTCAAATTTCTTTGAATTCTTTGATTGAGATAAAGTCCCTGAAAAATGTCAGAATTGGAAAGGCTAGTTTAACGATGTGAACATACAATGAAAGCAAGCATCAATGAAACATTCTCTGCTGCAAATAGGTTGGAGACTCTCTCTCTCTCTCTCTGTGGTGAGAAAACAAAGACATAAAAAGCGTTTAAGTGCAAACTACGGAAGCAGACAACAATATACTGAAGGGACTGATGAACTATTTAACCAAAATTGTTATATAGAAAAGGAAAAATAAGTATCCTTAAACATAGAAAAGGAGAATTATAATCAGCTCAAAGCCAGAAGAATAAGTACTCAGAATTTACAGTATCCAATATCGGTATGCTTTTTCTCAATACACTGCACAACATAACACCAAACCATTTCATCCAGCTGGATGTATATGTAAATTGTTCGCTCCAATCACTGAAAAATAACACTTACTTGTATAACAGCCAGGCTTTCTGCAGTCATTTCTTTGAATTTCTCAACTCCATCCTAAATATATGAATCTTTCAACCTTATCACTATACAGCATACTCATGTTCCTGATATGTTTCAAACTGTACACCTCACAATCTTGCGAGAAACATACAAAACATCTAATTGTCTTTAGGAGAGCTTTCATTTGTAAAAACTAAGAAGTCCACTCCTATTAAATTTTCTATGATTCATCCACGCACAATCAGTTTACTTATTCAGAAAAGGGCATTACCAAAGTACAGATTGTACCTAGACAAAATTATAAAACATGCACTGTTCAGCTCTTTCTTTTACAATATATCAACTTTGTACTCCTAAAACTGTTCTAAACTCAATTACCAGAAACTGTAGAGAAAGCAATCTTTGCATTAGTCAATTTACAAATTGATTAATGATGGGCAATAGCCCATTTTCGATTTGCATGATGACCTCTAACAGCTATCCTTTTTCACTTCATTAAGAAATTTGAACTATAGAAAGAAAAACAAAGAAAGGCCTTCTTTATTCTTGTTTAAACACACTGCAAAAGCCTAACTTTAAATATTTGGATGAACAGATTATAGAACATATCCTCATAACTCAAGTTGCTAATTCAAGATTGAAGCAGCACAAACTATAGACCCTAGAAGCCCCAAATTCATTCATAATTTCCAGGAGATAGACAATGGCTGGCTTTTTACATTGGTCTTCAATAAACAACAAACGAAGGAGCAACACAAACACATTTTAGGACTGCTGCTAGCGTAGAATTTTACCTGTAAGAATGTAGTCCATTTTGATAGCAAGTGATCCCTGGGTGTTTACATGTTTAAGCAAACAGAAAATGATTGGGGATCTCTAAAATTTTAGAGTACTAACCACATACTTGAAAGGAGAGAGATTATGCAGACAAGAATAAGAAGCTTTGCAGAAATTAAACCGTCACAAAAACTTCCCACGTAATTGTTAAATTCAGCATATTCTGGAAACAAAATCCATCCAATGAGATTGAGTCAAACAAATAAAAAAGGACCACCGACTCATTTAAGGACGGATGACAGGATATCATTGTAACCTATAGGTAGAGGGTTGAAACATTTGCAGATAAGAACTGGATATATCTTCTTAAGTACATATTCCTGACATCATTGGGACAATTTTTCTTCTGAAATTCATAATATCTTATCCAAGAACACAAAGCAACAAAAATGAAAACTAGGTACACACTCATTCTTCCCCTAGCATAGTTCTGCTTCACTGTCATGAGACCCAGAAGCTGTTTTGTGAAGTGGTCAATTTCTTCCGTTCAATCCTTCCAATATTTAATTTCACCTATCCTCCCTTAACAGTTAAAGAAAACTTCCACAAATGGTAAATCAAAATCTGGGCTACAAGATCCTAGGGAGACTTTGAATCAAGAAAACAGAAGACCTACTTTTCCAAATGATAGTGATGCACTTTCCAACATCATAGAATATCAATCTCCTCCTAGAGATGCGCTGTAAAGCGCATGCATACCATACCATGCCACACCTAAAATTTGTCATGCGGAAAGCCAAACAAGGTGCAACAAGCATTTCAGATAGGCTCTGAAATCCACATGATATTTCGATTATTAAATCAGTATCTGAAAGACAATAAATAATTCAACAATGGTGAAGTTTCTTTTTTTTGCTTTTTTACCTAGTTGACTTGGGAGCAAAAATAATAGTTTAATGGAGAAGAGAAGCCAGAAAGAGAAGGGTGTTAGCTTTTCAGGATGCACCTAGAAGAAGATAAGAAAGAAACTGAAGAATTCATACTACAAGAAATAGAAGATATCACGGTGCACTACTTGTACAAAATCTCACCAGGTTGCGAGTTACACACAAGAAACCAATCTACGTTTAAAAAAATGGATTTTTGACCCAGGTCTTAATGTTTCCTTGGATACAAGTAAAGCCAATCCATATGCCCTCGGTTGCACTGTATCGCCTGGCATGCCAACTAAAAAGAACATCATTTTATGGAATCAATAGCAACTCGATAACACATATGAATCAACAAAAGCAGAGTATTGCAAATTATAAGGTATATGCAAACTTGAATCAAAGTCACAAATCGATGCCCCACCAGAATCGTGGGATAAAAGAATACCTCTAGAAGTCAATCTGATCAAAGGAAACGGGAACTGACCCATGTCCTTAAATTTCACAAAGAGCAAAGAGAACTAACTAATACGCTGGTAATACTATATGAGGACTGCCCCGCTGTAAGCAATATCAAAATATAAAGACTTCTCAACCACACAAATCGATCAAAAAAGATAAGCTAGGAACACATGCTGAAAGACTCTCAGAAAAATAACAAACCGAGTCTCCTATTCGCATAACTCATGTTTTGCAAACGGAAAACAACAATTATACGGACATCAAAATGTTCAATCTAATTACAGAAAACTCCATTGACCCATGTCTTCAAATTTCGCCTAAGGCTAAGAAATCCCAACTAATGCCCAGATAAGCAGCAAACGAGACATGGTCATTCACACCAATCTTAATGCACACGATCGACGAAAGGCCAAAAATCAATCGAACCAACAAGCAAACAAATATGTAACGTCTAACACATAACTCTATATAATATTTTACCACTAAGCCTCCGGGAGAAGTCGTCCCACCAATCCAGGGGCTGGGTTTGGGATAGCGAAGCAGCCAAGGCATTTTGGTAAACTTTTTTCTCTGCCTTCTTCCTCTTCTTGAACCCTCTAACGGGTCCCATTGAATACTGAAAACAAGACCCAGTAGCGTCAACTAACACAATCGACGAAGGAAATAGAACTCACATAAAGAATATAGACCCGTTAATCATAAGCCAGATTTGAAGCCAATGAAAGAAAAAGATGCCAAGCCAGAAGAACATACATATGGAAGAAGATTGGGTCTTGAAGGCGCAGCCGTGCAGGTGTTATGTTGAAGAGCCAAGGAGGGTGTATGTTTGAGGTAAGTGCTGCTTTTAGCGAATTCAAAGCATGCAATAGTAACAAAGTTGTGGGGAATATATGTTTGAGAAGAAGATGTGGATGAAGAAAAGGCTACCAAAGGAACAAAAGAAGTTGTGAGTGACGCGGGCTGGTATATATTTGGTAAGTAAAAACAATGTAGCAAAAGAGAAAGAGAAAAGAGAAGTTCTCGACATGAGTGAGTCTCCTAGCTTCTTTCTTCTTGAATCTACGCCCTCTAATATGTATCTACATATATACTCTATTCCCACTTTTAGCCAATGAATGGGTAATCCCAAACCAAAGACCAGCTTCAAAATCCGCCGAGATTTCCCTTTCATGCATTGATAAGTTTCAAAATGCGACAAAACCCATATACGAATTCCCTAATCTCCTGCATACTATGATAAGTTTCAGTTTTAACACCTGCTTGGTACTTCTTTTTGTCTACCAAATCTATGGCTATCAAACTTGTTCCTGCTTCCGAATCTCAGTCAAACGTACAGGTTTTATGCGATCATTATATCTGAACCTTAATATGTTTATCTCCTAAAAAAAAAAACCATGAAATAGCCCGTTTGTCTAAATAATCATGATGTGTAAGGAAAGGTTGGATCTTGGCAGTAAACGAAAAATAGGGAAAGTGAGAAGTACCCTTGTATCAATTATATACATAAAATTGTTATGTGCCATCTACGTGGTATCTACGTCAAAGTCCGTGAGAGAGAATGGGCATGGGACTATGAGAGGGGGAGAGAGCAATTCAAAAGAGCAACATTTTTGTAGGTGTGAATTTTTTTTTTTTTTCTGAAAAAAAAAAAAAAAATTTGCCCATGTTGGCTCCTTTGTTTGGTTGGGCACATTTGGAATTGACTTTCATACCCATTTACGGGATATTGCAAAATGGGCCATATTTTTGCTGCTCGACCCAATTGCAACCCACGATCTCCATAAAACAAACAGTAGAGTCCAATTTTTTGTGCAAAAAACAAACACCGGAGTCCAAATTTGTTAAGCCCGCAAATTTGCATAATGTCTTATATAATGAAAGAATTTGCCTCCATGACGAACAAGGGGATTCCATTTGACCGCAGGCAAGCCTTAAGAGACGGAGGCCCGAGTCCACTGTTGTCTAGTTACTTAGGCCTGAGCCATTAAGGTTTGATTAGAATTGGGCCTGATCGCATCACTACTAAAGAAGCTTAGACCCAATTAGGCTTTTGACTGGTTAACATAACAACGATATGAAATCGGTTGGACAACGGCCAACTAAAAACTCACTTCTCATAGAGTTTCGATTGCCAGGAGAGGGAAAAAAAAAAAAAAAAAATCTTGAGACCACTGCTAGACTAGTCTCGGCTCGCCAGTTTTTTTTTTTTAATCAAACTAATACTACCTTTATTCAAACAAACCAGAAAAACTAATGAATAAAGTCTGCATAGATCTAAACAAGATCTATAAAATATTCATAAACACAGTGGTGGCCTCTAAATTCAATCTTGAAAGCAGCCTAACAAGCAAGATAGTCTGAGCTCGCCAGTTACATCGGCCTGAACACTTACAAACCTTTCTTTTTTGACACACATTGAAATATTTTGGATAAATACATTTTTTTTTTAATCTTTAATTAAATAATTTTGATATTTTATACTCTGAATTATTAATTTGTATCACTAGATACTTTACATCATCTTTTAAAATAAATTTCGTCAATTTAAATAGCAAGCGATTCTTTTGACAAGTGAAATAATCATTTTATCCTTATAATAGTTTTTTTGATACTAATAATTTGGTGAAGATAAAATTATCATTCTATAGGCTACAAAAATCACTACCTCCTAAAATTGATGAAAATTTTGAATAGAAGAAGCAAAGTATCTAAAATTAACAATGAGTAGATATAATATGATAAAATAATAATTTTAAAAGTAAAATATCAACTTAATTAAAAGATAAAAAGTGTTTTTATCCCGGTAGTTTCGTTGGTTGTTCGAAGAGGGCAGATCATTTCCCTCGTTGAATTGTCATTGGCTCAATAGCGATCACATTTATTCCCCTACAATCCTCGCCGTTGACTGGCAATCTCTGATCCTTCTTGATCCACACTTGATCAACTGCATCAGAACCGTAGATGCCTTCACCCTCCCACTTGGACGATCATTCTCCACCGTCGGATATTGTTTCGTATCGGCTGATCCATCAACCTTCGCTGGCACCTCCAAACTCCCCATATTATCTCCAAAGGTGGACTTCGAAAATGCTAGAGAAACATCTTCTGCACTCAGATCAGTTTCACCACTCTTCGCACTCAGATTTTCAGCTTCTTCACTGTCTTTGCCTCTTTTCGTCCCCTTATCTTCAGTCTGTGTTGCTGCGTTAGCAGCTTTTTCAGCAAATTCTGCAGCAGTTTTGGCCATGTAAACTTGAAATTGGCGAAGGTCGTCGAATGAGCTCCTTGATTGAATCCTTTTCCTTGGAATGACCGGGACATTGGAATCTACACTGGACCTGTTTGTGTCCGAGGAAACGTTCGAGGTTGATGATGATATGGTTTCACAGGAGCGAGAGCTTAAGGACGTTTCTAGGAGTTGTGAACCTTTGAGAACGTATTCACGGCCGTGACACGGGTATATGAAATCGTTCTTGGATAAGTCTTGCCACACAAATCCGTTTCTGTGGCTCCTGAAACGAAAATGAAGCGAGCAGAGAACACAAAAATGCGAGTCAATCTTATGCTTCGGTCATCAGTGAAAGGCATTTGTTTTCTCGTTTTACGATTGGAAGAGACAATTTAGCTAAAAACTTGCGGTTTACTCTCTTTGCAGCATTTTCCAGAAAACCAACCAGAGTTTTAAGGAGAAAAAGATTTGTAGGCAATAGGACTAAATTTACCGTTTGGAAGACCAAGAATACATGTTTGCCATGCCTTGTCCTCGAAGAAAATTTAGTCTGTTCGTCACATCTGTGAAACAAGAGAAGTTGATACAACAAGAAAACTGAAGTGTGATGTGTGTGTGTGTGGGTACTCGAGCAGTGAGCAACATGATTTGCTACTCTGTGTTGCGTAAATCTGTTGAACATTTACCTTCCAGATAGAGTCCTTTGGGTGAAGACAGGGGAACCTCCATGAAATGAGGATGCTCAAGTTGGCCACTCCGCGAGAGGTAGTAAATGACGGGAACCTTTTGCTCAGCAGTTCTGGGCTTTGGCTCGAACCAAATCTTGGTTCTTTCAGGACTAATCCCCCTGTCTTGCCATTGCCTCGGCATGCATAGCGCTGTAGTGCGTCTCGAATCAACCGCCATTACTTTCGCTACAAGGTGCAGAAACTCAGCCAAAAGAAAAAAAAAAAAAAAAAACTACAAAGCGAAGAAGATGACAACTATAACTCAAGTGCCCAAAGTAATTAGAGGTGGCAGCAACAGGTTGAGAAAGACGTTCACAAGAGTTATTCAACCTGTGATGTAAAATCTTCAAAGTTGGTGATCATTCGAATTCCCAAGAGGTGCAAAAGATGTGATTAGAGGACGAGATGGAGTCATATATTTATAAGGGCTTGGGAAATGATGGAAGCATGAAGAATGGCAAGTGGATTTGGCTAGTCAGAAGACTCAGAACTGGGTGCAAAAGGACAGTGTACCATTAATTTGTCAATGCTGAAATCTTATCACAAGCATCCAATCTTAAGCTCTTGTTATTTGGAATATTAGTTTATGCAGTACATTTTTGGTGGCGAGACTTAAAATAATGATTTTGGGGAGGTTTGGTGACACTGTAGGGCCAAGTGCCAACATATTCCTTAAATGCATTGTCCAGTACTTGCAGGCTCACGGGCCGAAGTAAGCCTCAAACAAGACTTCCATTTTCAACATACCGGAGTCAAAGGTAGTCCCGTGAAACAATGATACTCAAAAACTGGGAATGGAAGTTGAATTCCTGAGCTTCCAAGAGCTTCCAATTTCCAAACGGAAAACATGGAAGCTAATAGAGAATCAGCTCACTGTGGAGCTCCAAACAGAAGAGCTATCAGATAAAAGGCTAAGCTGGATCAACCATCTTCTCGATCTAGATTTCATTTTCGCTGTTTTGATTGAATGGGGGGTGCATAGCTAGATCAAACTGCTGCATGGGAAAGATAGATAAATGGCTGAGGGGGTCAAACTGACATAAGTTCATTGTCGTCCCCTAATAGTCCGCCCCGCGCCATTTAAATTACGCTAATATTATTGCTTTCTCCTCGAGATGTAAGAAAAAGGAAGTAGTATGCATGCAATTTTAAGCTCGCGTAGTTTTATGTGTTCTAAACGACAATGAATTCGTTACCGTATTGCCATAATCAAACCTCGATGAGAGGTATATCTTTCACATGCATGTTAATAGGAGACAGTCCAACATCACTTCACTGATACGAAAGAATTGCAGAGCTTTTCCATTCCTTTTACTTTTCCGGGCAAGGTGAAGTCCGAACAAAATTTTCAATATCTAACCGTAAAAGCAAGCACCCGGGATTGTTCCGGCCTCTCTAAACAAAACAGACAAAGGCCCCCCCGCCTTGGGGGGGTGGGGCTTAGCATTTTCACCTACCTGAGAGTATTGCTAGGAAACAAAGAACGAATATGCTGGACTCTTCATACGTGATTAACATGCACTGGAATTTGTTTGATCGACATTTTGCTTCTTTGGACAAGCTGATGATATGTGGCCCTTTTCACCACATTCGTAGCACGTTCTCCTCTTTATCTTACCACTGCTGACATTAGAAAAAGCTGTCTCCGTGTTCTCAACTCCTTCACTAGTAGGTGCAGATCTTGGAAGGGCCTGGACTGCCACTCCTTTCATGGATAAAGCTGTCTCGGTGTTCTCAACTCCTTGACTTGTAGGTGAAGATCTTGGAAGGGCCTGGGCTGCCACTCCTTTCTTAGGAACTGCACAACTTATTTTGACAGGTCTCCCGCGCAAAAGCTGCTGATCCAGCTTTAGTGCCATTGTCAGCGAAAGGCTATCAGAGAAATCAACGTGGGCATAGCCACGGAATTCCCCTGTTTCCTTGTCCATACCGAAACGTACAGATGACATATTGCAATCTGAGAAATGCTTCCGCAGGTCATCCTCAGTTACATCCCACGACAAGTTTCCAACATAGATTCTATTGTAGCCCTCCACTATTTTTGGGGCAAAATCAGATTCTTTATTGGTTCTACTTGACCGGTATGGCTGGATTTTTAGATACAGTCCACCCCTGAGACATATTAGAAGCTACATAAGGATGAGGTGATTGGAGAATATCTGTAATTCAAAAGAAATTGTGCATAGAGTACTCACATGTCAGCCCCATCAAGGGCCAAGGCTCGTTTAGCTGCAGCTTCAGTCTGTACGAATATATAACAGTAAGATCAAACAGGATAGAGATTAGGAATGATCTCTGTTTAGCTATTAAAACCCTCAGAAACTTCCCCTGTCTTGTAGCAATTCTAATGACACTATCCAGTCAGTTGAATGACTACATTTTAATGCCATTAGAAATTGGCCCTTCCCAACTATTCTATAAACACTCAGTTTGAAAAAAAAAAAAAAAATTGTTCCAGGTAGGTCCTGCAAGGCTCAGGTAGGAGTACACCTACATTTCAAGGCACGCTTACATGAAATCACGGACTTCAGAGCACGTGTTTGACAGGTTCGCACTCAAACCTTGGATCAGACTTGCAGCACAAGTCAACTTAAGCTACGCACCCATATGCCTTCTAATATGCAAGAAACAAGAAGCCTGGAATTGATTATCCTTGAAACCTAGTGATTACCCTAAGACATGAAGCCACAGATGCTGATCAAAACTACTGTGCCCCAATTGGTTCTAGTCTATCTCAAAATTCAAAGTGTCAACATCCAGTAAAGTAACTGCATCATCACAAGGTGTCCACCTAAACATCATCTCAATGCTGATATGATATCCCTTCTCTGTTTCCAAGCTCACCCCCCCACCCCCAACCCAAAAAAAACAAAAAACAAAAAAACTCTTGGCTTTTTAAGAACAAGGGGCATGGTTGGATTTGGCGTTGACTACGTAACTCTATATATATTGTAGGTATGACACACACACACAG